>CATIWJ010194572.1:0-14023 GCA_949640765.1 Croton laevigatus
TAGTGAGGAAGTTTCCAAACTTCCTAACTGTTTTGCCCAGTACTATATCCACTCTTGACAATTTTCTTGCCCAAACCATAGCTTTCTTTTTTTTCCAGTAAAACCATAGCTTTCTTGCAGAATAATAAAATGACTTTAACATAAATTGCATAGAATTTGAATTAAAATTTTGAAAGATGAATGAATATTTTACCAAATTTTTTCTAAAGGGCAAAACTTGGTGTTAGTAGCACCATCAATCAGCGGCCAAAATCATCACGAGATTCATGTACTATACCACTTTTTTAACATAAGTCATCTCAGCATGCCAGTAGTATTATTAAGTCCTATCCTAAAAAAAAACTTTACACAAGCATCTTTCGTAATATTTTTAACTGAGTGTTAACAACACTTAAACGGTTTGTGCGTTGACAATTATTAAAACTAAAAGATGTTGTTTTTCATCATCTAAAAAAATTTCAATTTTCCTTCTCCTTCGTGTTTCTTCTTCGTCTTCTCTTCCAATCAATCCGCAACCTTTTCTTCATCTCCTCTTCCGATCTCCTCCTTTGTTCTTTATGCATAAAAACCAAACCCATCTTCTTTCGACAGAGACAACCCCGTCTTGTCCTCCTTCCTTCTTTATCTTTAACGATTTCAATAAAAAAGACTTGAGAGAGTAGGAAGAAATATGGTTCTAAACTAAAAGAAAACTGAAGAAGAAGAATCATGATGATAGCGTGATTAGGGAGTTGAAAACGTGGATTTTGATTTGGATGTAGGACTGAAGGCGAGATTGGTGTGGAAGGTTTAGTCGCCGCCGTTGCTAACAAGTACCCATTTGAAGAAATCCAGCGATTTGTGAAGAAGAAACCCAATTCGTTTTTGGATTTGAACTGCTTATTTCTTTTTGATTGATTGTCGATTTTGATTTAAGGAATTGGTTTGCGTTTCTGTAAACAATCTTCTGCAATACTGCTTATTATTGCTTATTCCAAATCAACTTTGTTGCTCAATTTCAGTTTAAGATTTAGTTTTTTCCCTTATTTTTCTAACCTTGTTATGAAGATTGTTTTTCTGAGAAAGAAGGTCGTGATTCTTTTATTTTTGGTGGTTGAAATATTCTAAATATCAATTTTGCTTTGCTCTGTTTGTGTTTGCATCCGATGGTGAGACTGTCCAATGGTAAAACTTTGATAAAAAGATTGTTCGTTGTCCATTTTATTAAGGTTAATTCTAAAATCTGTTAGAGATTTAAAAAATCTAGCTGTTTTTTCTGTGCAATCCTTCCTTTTCATAAGTTTGATTTTAGAACTAATCTTAAACTAGACTCTGTTTTGCTTTCATCTATTCAAATTTGATCTCTGAGTTTGAGAGTCTTGACTGTGTTTTGCTTAGAATATTAGTTTTGATTTACTCATTGTTTTTGTGATGAGTATTGATTTTTGTTGATTTTTGGTGGTGGCGTAGTGCTGATAAAGAATAAGCAGAAAGTGCGATAGTTGAGGAATATATATATATATATATAGTTTAATTTCCTTTCAAAACGATAACATTTTTGGGTTTTTCACTTTAGGATTTATATAAAAAAACAAATCATGTGCTTATCGATTGTGCATTTCACACACTCTGTTTATACCTTCCAATAAGGTGCTCATGAAAACTTTTCTTTTACTATATTAACTTAATAATGTTAGTAGTATGTTAAGGGCCTTGTGTTAAAAGTTGTACAGTACATGGGCAAAATGATAATTTTGGTCTAAATCATCACTCACTTATGGTAAATATCACGCGCATGTCGTATAATATGGCCAACTGTCCAACCACTTGAAAAGTTGGCACAAGAGAACGTGTTTAGGTGCAAGTAATTGGCTTGTAACCTCCCAATAGTGGTGTTTTAAAAAAAAATTAAATAATGATTTATGGTGCTCCACGCTCGGGTCTTTGAAAAAATTAATAAAATATTTATAATATTTTTAAACTTCAAACAAAATTATAAATAATTTATTACATTTATTTCAAAAAAAAATTATATTATAACCTAAGGGGTTAGATCAATTGGCAGAACTGTTTCAAGTTAACCACCGGGTCGCAGATTTAATCTTTGGAAATGCAGCATCCTAAGAGCTAGAGGCACTAATCTTAATAGTTCCAACCATACTTCGATTCTGATTAGTCTAGGGAAGTTAAACAATTTTAAAAACAGTTATGTCCTGGAACATCGGAAAGATAATAAAAAAAATATTATTAGATTTAATCAGTTTTTAGTTTTTTAATTTTTAATATGTATATAATAATATAAATCATTTATTTCACATAGGGGTGGGCATTCTCAAACTGAAGAAAAACTGAATGGACTAGAAAGAAAATCGAAAACCAAACCGAATATGTAAAAACTGAATAGCATATTTCGGTTCGATATCGGTTCGGTTTAAAACTGAAAAACAAATTCCCAATTTCAATCGATAGAAACCCTAAATCGAAACACAATTCCTATCTGGCAAATCCTCCTAGAAAGAATATAGCAACACTTGTTGCCGGAGATTGATGAGCGATTCTTTGATTTTCATACCGCAAAACAAATGCAACAACAACATTAAAAAAAAAACACACTTTCCTCCGATTAGTTTCATTTCATTATGAAATTACAAATGTCATCATCAAAACAACATAAACAATTACGAAAAAAGGGAAACAACCCAAGGGGTTGGCCTGGTGGTGAGGTAAGTCACCAAAGACCAAAATGTCCTGGGTTCAAACCTTGGGGGTAACTAAAGACAAAAAAAAAAATACGAAAAAAGGGAAACAAATTCAAAATAGAACATAAAATCGCAAATCCAAAAACCAAAAAAACACAAATATCTTTTATTACTCACTGAAACCTCGTAGACTACAGATTAAAGAAGAAGAAGATGGGCACAAATCTCTTCCTCGGATTTTGGATTCGCGAGACTGGTCAGGCCTTCGTTCGCCTCGGCTATCGCTTTCAAAGAAGTCCATCAATGGCGCCGGACGAGGGATTGAACTTTGAAGCAATTCGTGAAGAACAGGTCGATGTATGGGGGGAAGCGAGAGAGGGACAAGGGAAAGAGGCAAGCGGTCGTGGCTGTCTATGTTCCCTAAATCAGGGCTCTTCGTTTTCGATCCTCTAATCTCCGTGTGAAGTGAAGAAGGTCGGTCGAAGGAGAGGTGGGTGGTTCTAGGCGCGGCAGCTGGAAGGTGGTGGAGCGGTTAGGGTTTGTTGTGAACGCCGCATGGCAAAGAGAAGGAGAGGGTTTGGGGAGAGAGAGAGGTATAGCGGCGGCACAAGAAACAAAAATGAAAAAAGTAGGGTTTCAATTAGAAATATTAGCCTTTTATATGAGGGGATCGGTTTTCGGTTCGGTTTTGATTTTGAGGGACTAAAAACCGATGACCGAATCGAAATTTTCGGTTTTTATATATACATAATCGAAGACCGAACCGAACCGAATACTAACCGAAAATTCAGTTCAGTTTTCGATTTACGGGTTTTTTTGCCCACCCCTAATTTTACATGCATTTTACATTTACTGTTGATTTAGTATCAAAATTAAATTATATAATATCATACTTTTTTAACCAAGTTATATAATATCATACTTTACAAATATGAAAACAACCATAATATAAATTATACAATAATTAATTAAAACAACAATTAAATAAAAACTTTAAAAAATAATAAATATTCTATTAATATTTTTAAGAGTAGTGGAACCTCGTGCTAATATTATTATATGTTTGTTTAAATGAAGAGATAAACTTGTGGTTGGATAGAATTGTTTCTATTTTGACAAAGAAATTGATAATTGCTAAGTTGTTTTACGGTAATTAGCTTTCTATATTGTCTGTGTGCTCAAATCAATTGTTTATTTCAAATTAAGAACATCTCTAACTTAACAGCCGCGTTCTTAATTGCCACATAAGTAGAATAGACTTTTAAAAAAAAAAGAAAAAAAGACTTGTTTTAGTAAAAATAAAAAAATCTCCAACCCTATTATCTATTTACTCAAACTTTTCTGTTTTAGACATTATCTATCACACCTTCTATTTATAGAAGGTCTCGTAGACATTGTGAACCGTCGGACTTAGTATTTTTTCAATGATTTCTTCTTTTTTTTCCTCTCCTGAAAATCAATTTTGTCTTCAAATTGATTTTGTTACTCTTTTACTTTCCAAGGTTTACTTTTGATTTCATCTCTTTTCATAGTTTCATCTTGATCATTTATAGATTAAGCTACGATTTTTGAATCGATTTCATCTTTTATCGAGTATTCATTAGTTTGTGTTTCATGTTTTTTCTCTTCTAAGATCGATTTTCATCTTTATCAAATTTTATCTTGATTTCATTTTTCTGAAATTGTAGTTTTCTCATAACCAAAAGTTTTGGTGATTTGATTTTCTTTTTTCGTTTTATTTTCTTTTCATCTTTTTTTTTTTTAATTATTGAGAAAGAAACAAAGAGAGAAAGAGTGGGTGCTACTGTATTTATCTTGTTTAATTAAAGTTAAAAAGGATGGAGAAAAACAAAATTATTCAAAGCAAGGGGCAAGAAAAAGAAAGTATTTGGTTCTGTTGTGTTGTTGTTCTGCAACTGAAGTTGGGCTTTGAAATTAATGGTTGGGCACGGCTTTGGAAAAAGAGAGAAGCTTCATGAAAGGTAGTGACCTGCAAGTATGAGTAGCAGGGAAGGGATATTAGGTCTAAAATATCTACCGTTGGAGAGCCCCGTATAAATGTTTAATGTCAACTCCTTAAATTTAGTAGAATTATTTTCGCACATTCTTTTTCAGCATGCTATATAAGCTCCAACCCATATTTATGACAATTGATTGGAGATTAACCAATTGCACTCAAAACTCAAATTTTCATCGAAAATTGAAAGAATTGGATGAATTGAAGGACCAGTTGCGATATTTGCCGCCAAGTCAGACACTTATTGGTTTTTTCACTTACCACACTGGACAAATAGGTAGGTCCTTTGCTGACGTGGATTTTCCACAAAAAGAAAAGTAAAAAAATAAAAAAACCCCTAAACCTATCACCCTTTCTCTTCCCTCTTCTTCACTTCCTTCTTTATCCATGGCCACCACCCATCACCATCGCAACATATTTATCATCAACAACTGATTATTCAACAGACTCATCTTCTTCAACTTTATTTCAAGAAAGAATGAATTTTGATATGGTATTTGAATCACATTCATCCAAACATCTTCAAATTCCCGATTGTCATAATAGAAATCAAACTCCAAACTAACAGTAACTGACCCAAATCATTCTTCAATTTCTCAAGCACAAAATTAAAAACTCCATGAGAGAGAAAAAAAGAATATTTGATACTGCAAAAATCAATAATCATAATATCAAATACTAATTTTTAGATAAATTTATGCATTTTCCCTTCTTTTTCATGGTACTTGAGTGGTAGGGAAGGAGGAGGAACATGATAAAGGAAATGGAGCTTGGAGGTTAAAATGGTGGTGATGAATGGCGAGGAGAGCTGCCATGGGTGAGCAAAGGTGGACGTTGGTGTTAGCTTCATGCAAGTCCAGTAGTGGAGGTTGAGGTCCGATCTGGTGAAGCTGTGTTGAGGTTTAGTGGGCCATTTTGGGTTCCCACTTCTATTTGGACGCCTTCAAAATGAAGGAAGAATGGGGATGGTGGTAGGTGGGAGCCATGGTAGAAGAAGGAAAAGAATGGATGGTAGGTTTAGGCTTTTTTTTGTTTTCCAAATTTTTATGTTGTAGAAAATCCACATCAGCAAATGACCGACCTATTTGTCCAGCGTGGCAAGTGAAAGGGCCAGTAAATGTATGACTTGGCGCAAATGTCATAAATGGTCCTTCGATTCGTTCAATTCTTTCAATTTTCGATGAAATTTTGATTTTGGGGTACAATTAGTTAATCCTCAATTAGTTGAGGGTGAGACTGGCTAAAGTTGGATATGAGGTGAAATTGGGAATAGGCGAAAAGTTCAGAGTGATATCATAGGATAGACCTAAGAATCAACTCATTTTTCCAAGTTGGAAACTTATTAATACTATAACTTTCAGAGATCATCTAACTTTAGATGGTGCTCATAAGTAACGCAAGCGAAGTATATTTGAAATGTGCTCCTAATTGTTTTTATTACCTGTTTGAGAGTGAGAGAGCTTAGAGCATTCTGTATATGCTGATTAACAACTGGTTCACTTGAGAAACTTAGCGCTTGTTTAAATGACCTCCTTTTCCTCTTTTATGGTTAGATGCAAGCTTTATTAGTGCATACAATACTATTTTGACTCTACAAACTTAGCATCAGACTATTGTAATGTGATATTATGAACTGCAAGTTCCATTTTGTCTTTTGATTTGATTTGTTTTAGGTCGACATGATGGGATGTCATAAACTTGTTAGATTATTTATTTTGTTTCGCTGGCTACTTGAATAAGTAATTGATTTATCATATGGTTTGGAGGTTCCAGAGGATGCACGAGATGTGATGAAGAAGGTGGATGAGGTGGGCTTGCCACGATGAAGCCACCATGTTTAAGAGAAGTATGAGCTGGCAGTAGTTTTCTAAACATGTCCTTAGTGTTTTAAATTTATTTCAATTAAGGGCTTAAATTTTCAATTGGGGTGAAATTGGTTAGAGAATGTAAAGTTAAGAGTATTTTAGCATTAAATTTCGATTTAGGGCGATTTGATATTGGAAATCGCTCAAAGTTCAGATTGATGTTGTAGGTTTGGCCTGCCTTATTTATCTTTTTATAATCAAAACGACATAGCGCACCATATTTCCATTGTAGTTTTCCCTTTTTCATGACGTGTACTTCGCCACGCGCATAGCACCCGACACCTACATTATTAAGACCCTTTTCTTCTCAAAACTCTCTTCACTCTTCAGTCTTCAGTACTCCTCTCCCTCTTTGTTTCTCCATTTCCACATTACCATCTGACGCGCCGCCATGCAATCCACCTTCGTCTTACCACGCGCCACTCCATTCGTACCCGCAGCCCCTTTCCATGGCTATCTTTCACATTCTCACTCTTTACGTCCCTCTCCCTTCCGAGTCGTAGCACAATCGCAGGCTGCGGTAACCGCCGACCCTTCACTTGGCGTAGCTCAAAAGTTGAATAAATACAGTTGTCGCATAACTGAGCCCAAATCGCAAGGTGGGTCTCAAGCAATCCTTCATGGAGTGGGTCTATCAGACGAAGACCTGAGTAAGCCTCAGATAGGCATCTCCTCTGTCTGGTACGAAGGGAACACTTGCAATATGCACTTGCTCAAACTATCTGAGGCTGTTAAAGAAGGAGTTGAAGAGGCGGGAATGGTCGGATTCAGGTTTAATACTATTGGTGTTAGTGATGCTATTTCTATGGGAACCAGAGGGATGTGCTTTAGTTTGCAGAGCAGAGATTTGATTGCTGATAGTATTGAAACTGTCATGAGTGCTCAATGGTATGATGGGAATATCTCAATCCCTGGCTGTGATAAGAATGTAAGTTGTTTTCTACTGTTGGGTTTGTGCTTATTATTTTGACTAAAATCTTTGATTGTTTTTGTGTATCATTTTGAGAGCTCTGTTTCTTTTTAACTCGATTTTGGCTGTTTGAATTTGATTGATCGTTGATTGATGGCGTTTAACCTTTTTTTGTGCTTAGTGTTAGGACGGGTAGGCACGTTGACTTTTCTATTGCTGACATAAAAAAGAATACAATTGTTTTTTGTAATCTTTTTTCTCTTTTATCAGCTCTGTTTTCGGTAATTTCGTTTTTTAGCTCATGTATGTTCTCTTCTAGCTGTATTTCTTGGCTAAAAATTTCACATGAGGTTTAAGCTTTATTTATTGTTATTTGCTGGTTCATGTGACTCATATAGTCTCCTTTCTCAACATCTTTGATTTTTTTTAATCGATTTTGGTGTCTTTTGTGTGAATGTATGACAATCTTTTGTTACTGAAGTTTTATTCCTTATATGTTCTGCTGGTTAAAATGCAATTGCATTTGCTTCTGATTCTTGTAGATGCCAGGTACAATTATGGCAATGGGGAGGCTCAACCGACCTGGAATTATGGTTTATGGTGGAACTATAAAGGTGTGGAATTTCATTCCTAATCCCCAAACATTGAACGTATTTTGTTTTTAATTTAGATTGTTATACTGTTTTTCTGGTAACTTATTACCTCTATGTTTCCTCTTTTGCAGCCTGGGCATTTCAATGGCCATTCATTTGATATAGTATCTGCCTTTCAGGTGTGTTATCCAATTTTCTTATTTTGATATTACTGCCCCACAACGATAGCTTCAAATAGATATAAAAGATATTATTAGTGCAATTTAACCTTATTGTTCTTTTAAGCTTCAGTGAGCATCTTGTGACCAATAAATTATGCCAATGCCTCATTCATTTGACTAATATAAAATATGACACATAATGTTTTGCAACATTCCTATGCTTGATCAACATGCTTGAGATTGTATTTTACCCAACTTCAAGGTTTATTCCTAGAACTACTTCCAATCATAATTAGTTTTTCTTGACTCTACTCTCTTGGGATGCTTGAACAGATATGGTACTTCCTCTGTTTAATTTATTTCTCATTCAAGGTTTTTGTACTTTGATTGATTAAGTATGTAAATAATCTAAACTATGAACAAAGTAGTACTCAGTTTGACTATATTACCTTTTTGTCACTTAATTAACCTATTTGGAGAATTCTCTCTCCACTAATTTAGAGAGAGAAAGAGAGAGAGTTTTAGGAAAGATGGAAATAGTACTTAATGCAGTCAAGATATGTATAAAGTTAGAGAAGTTATTAATATTCAATATTCTGAAAAGATTATAACTTTGGACAAAACAACAGTAGCTAAAAATGGGTGGAAGGAGTACCTGATACTGCACTAATGAAAAATGGAAAATCTTGGGATTGGGAAATTTGACACCAAAACATGTCATTTAATAACTACGAAGGGGCACCATCTTTATTACTTAGTGACTATGGAGGAAGCTGAAAGCAAATTGTTGACATATGTTAGTTTAGCAACTGGAAGATTGTCTTCTTAATTTTCTATTGTGGCTAATTCTCGTTCTTTTCTAATTTAAACTTGTGCAGGTTTATGGAGAATATGTAAGCGGTTCAATAAGTGACGAGGACAGGAAAAATGTAGTCCGCAATTCATGTCCTGGGGCAGGAGCTTGTGGTGGAATGTACACAGCCAACACAATGGCATCTGCTATTGAGGCCTTGGGAATGTCTCTTCCTTACAGGTCTGCATGAATTTGCAGAATTATTCAGATTGTCTTTTCTAACTATTTCTGAACATCTTATTTGTTTTTGACATACAGCTCTTCGATACCTGCTGAAAGTCCATTGAAGTTGGACGAGTGTCGTTTAGCTGGAAAATATCTCTTAGAACTATTGAGAGTGGACTTGAAACCGCGAGATATCATTACTCATAAATCACTACGTAATGCAATGGTGGTTGTCATGGCATTGGGTGGGTCTACCAATGCTGTGTTACATTTAATTGCGATTGCCAGGTAACTATGGTTTTCCCATGTATGCTATCTCTGTTATTAATCGCAGCATTTGAGCAGTCATGCTATCTTGGCAGGTCTGTTGGACTGGATTTGACACTTGATGATTTCCAGAAGGTTAGCGATGAGGTTCCATTCCTGGCAGATCTAAAGCCTAGTGGCAAATATGTTATGGAGGATGTGCACAAGGTGAAGATCTTTGCAGTTATTCAGCACCAGAAATTTAATGCCTTGCATTGCATCTCTTATAACAACTTAAGTTTAACTAATGTTTGGTGACTTGATCGATGGCTTCCTAATAACTTGTTCTTTGATAGATTGGAGGAACACCTGCAGTCCTTCGCTATCTCTTGGAGCATGGCTTTTTGGATGGGGATTGTTTGACTGGTATGTAAGTTGAAGTTGTATAAATATCTCTGTGCATCAATTGAAAGTTTTCAGTAGGCAAGTTCTAATGTCATGGTCTGAGATTAACTTGATTCATTTCCTCTCCAGTGACTGGAAAGACACTAGCGGAAAATGTGAAAAATTGCCCACCTTTGTCTGAAGGCCAGGTAGGATGTCTTTGTCTATATTCTTGTGGGTTGCTACTCAAGCAACATTGCTCTCCGTTTTTTGGGGAAAAAGAATAATTGCCTTTGTTTTGTTCCTCTTGTAGGACATAATAAGGTCATTGGAAAACCCTATCAAGAAAACAGGTCACATCCAAATATTACGTGGAAATCTTGCACCTGAGGGTTCTGTAGCAAAGATCACTGGAAAAGAAGGACTATATTTCTCTGGTGCCATCCTCTGTTTCATGATATCTCTCCTAGTGCTTTTATTTTCAGCTATCATAAGATCCCCTTTAAAGACTGACTTGATGTAATGAAACAAACATATTTCAGGTCCTGCACTTGTCTTTGAAGGAGAGGAAGCCATGATTGCAGCTATAACAGAAAATCCTAAGAATTTTAAGGTTAGAATATTTGTCAATGTATTTGCATGTTGCACATTTTATATCCTTAAAAAAGGGTCTCCCATTTGGCTGTTCCTTTACAGCCATCTAATCTTGAAAGGCAGGTCAATTTTGGAAGTCCTTAAATGGTCATCAAAATTTATAGGACGTGATAATGACATAGTATGCTTGTTATTCTTCAGTCCTTTTGATGTGACAGCTACTGAAGCAGCAAGTTGAAAATTAATTATATTTCAAGTAGTATTTTGTTTTTGATTTATTGATTAATCTTGGGCCATTTTGGTCACTTCTTTAGAAGCATGCTTAATACGTAGCCACTTCTGAAAAGTTGGCCTTGGAGATCCCCATGCAAGGCTTTCTTTTTGTCTTGAACAGTTGATTGTGGATTGTCCCTGCTTTTAACTGCTGGTTGCTCTTCACTGGATATATTGCTATTGTTCTGTATGTATGAGTTGTCGTTCATATATCGAATACAAATCTACATCTTACTTCATTCTTTTTTCTGATCAATTAAGGCATGTTGAGGCCTTTTCTGTTTCTCCTTCATTAAGAATCACTGGCAGTCAAGTCTTGAACTCCATCTATCAGCTAGGTGATCTCTTGTAGTAAATAAGACGAAAATCAATCGAAATTTTGCACACTCTCTTAATATTATGGATGTCTAAGATATGGCTAAAATATATTGCTTTCTATTGAATTGTTATCTGGCTTATTTTTTGTGCAATTTCTAGATTTTTTTTTTTGGTCTCAAGATTATGTAGTGATATCAAATTTGGCTTCTATATGTAAATGCCTCAGGGAAAAGTAGTAGTTATCAGAGGAGAGGGGCCAAAGGGAGGACCAGGCATGCCTGAGATGCTAACACCAACAAGTGCAATCATGGGAGCTGGTCTTGGGAAGGTACAGCAAGATGAAACCTAAATTTTGCTTTTTGATTACTGGTCTGTTTTAGCCTTTTTTGACATTTTGGTCGGTTTAGTCATGAAATGACTTGAATCATAACATTTTGTTTAAATTGGAATACCCACATAAACATCACATGGCATATTACTTGCTGAGTTATCTTAATAGTTGAAATTCTCATTTTTTGATAGGTCAAATTGAAATGTCTTGCAGCACCGTTCTTTAATGCATTTACATTGTTGTTATATGAATGTTTTTACATATACCCATTTCCCTGATGATTTTATTGCAACTTCGCTGTAACCTTTTTTCGTTGCACACAAGATTTTTACCTTTGCTGTGACATTTTCATTGAATTTTTTTGTTTGAAAATTGCAGGATTGTGCTTTGTTAACAGATGGTAGATTCTCAGGTGGTTCTCACGGATTTGTTGTTGGTCATGTATGCCCAGAAGCACAGGTGTACTTCTTTTCCTTGTATTTGGAGTGTGTTTTTAAGGAAGCTTTGTGTCGTTATTTTTAAATGCTTAAAAATAAGACAGTTAAGTTGCAGATTGAAAATAGAGAAATTTCAAATGCTACTTCAAAAATTTCGTGCCTTGACAAGCATGATCCAACTTGGTTGACCCTCGGTTGTTGGAAATGCAATATTAAAATATAATCTTGTTGCTTTTGCAAGTTTTTGGACATATGCAGTGTCCTTCTTCAGTCTTGGTATTGAAACTTCTGCATTAACATGCATGTTTCTTGTGGCATTTACTTCTGATGTTATTTAATAAGGATGATTCTGTGAAATATATGCCATAAGGAGTTTGATCTATTACAGAACCTTCCATTTCAACTGTGATTCTCCTGCATATGTGTTGACCAAGTTTCCATTTCTTTGCTTGTTGTTTCCAGGAAGGGGGTCCTATAGGACTTGTTAGAAATGGCGACATCATTAAAATTGATGTTGGCGAGAGAAAGATAGATGTTGAGCTAACGGAAAAGGAAATGGAAGAGCGAAGGAAGAATTGGACCCCTCCTCCTTTTAAGGCTACGCGTGGAGTCTTATTTAAGGTAAGGAAAAAAATTGATATCGGCAATGCATTTTGCCTAATAAGTTGTCAATGCCATTAATTTAATTATCTTGTTCAATTCCAGTACATCAAGAATGTGTGCTCAGCTTCCCAAGGATGTGTGACCGATGAGTAGTGAAGAGGACAGACTTGTAGAGCTATAGAGCATGATCCATCCCTCTACATGGGTACCTTGCCGCGGCTATTCGATCTTGGTCAATTAATTATGTCTGTAGCGAAATTTTGTTATTAATTATTGTGGTTTTTGTGACAGTGTTTTGTATTAGTAGTCTAATACATACTTTGATTCCTCAGTTTTGGGTCAAATATGCATTTGGCTACCTTTTCTTTTCAGGGCACTACTTTGATCCCTAACATTCCAAAAATGAATATATTTTGCTCCTTCAGTGCACAGAAATTTGGCGCGTAGACTACAATCGTGCATGGGGAGCGTAAACAGTGCCATGTGTTAAGGAGGAGAAATCATTTTGCCTCCTGAACTTTTGGAAAGTTAGAGATTAAAAAAGACTAGTATTTTAGGCAGTTCATTTAATGTCCATGTCCTTTGTAGCTTCATTGTTGTGAAATAAAGTCATCATTTTTAATAAATTGTGTCTTTCATAAAAAATAAAATAAAGCTTACATACCATTGCTATCATTTTAAATAATTTGTCAAAAGAAAGGGATAATAACTTTTTTGGTGTGATTTTGAAAAACAATTCTGAGTTTAGTGTTAAAAAAACACAAATTCTCAATTTGGTGTGCCATGTGGGCAGTGCGCCACCCCAATCAGCGCACCGAGCAGTTTTCGTCAGTCAAACACCACGTGTCACATTGTCCTCTGTGCGCTAGTTCAACCCGTGCACTACCTATTTAAGAAAAAAAGTAATTTGTCTGTGCGCCACTTCATTAGGTGCACAGACAAATTTATATGAACATTTCTATATAAATTTGTCTGTGCACCTAATGAAGTGGCGCACAGACAATTTTTTTTTATTTTTTTAAATAAATAAAATTGTAAATTGTTTATATTTTATCCTCAAATTAATTTTAGAGGGTCGCAGTTTACATATTTTATTATTTTTTAAAAATATTACATAAAATAATAAGTAGAACCGTTAAGTTTAACAGTTTCAACGGTTCTACTTATGTAATGTGATATTTTCAAAAAATAGTAAAATCTGTAAACTGGGATCCTCTAAAATTAATTTTGGGACAAAATACAAATAATTTATAATTGTATTTATTTAAAAAAAAAATAATTTGTCTGTGCGCCACTTCATTAGGTGCACAGACAAATTTGTATACAAATTTTCATATAAATTTGTCTGTGCACCTAATGAAGTGGCGCACAGATAATTTTTTTTTTAAATAAATAAAATTGTAAATTATTTGTATTTTGTCCCAAAATTAATTTTAGAGGGTCGCAGTTTACATATTTTACTATTTTTTGAAAATATTACATAAAATAAGTAGAACCATTAAGTTTAACAGTCTCAACGGTTCTACTTATGTAATGTGATATTTTCAAAAAATAGTAAAATCTGTAAACTGCGACCCTCTAAAATTAATTTTGGG
>CATIWJ010194589.1:0-10904 GCA_949640765.1 Croton laevigatus
TACTCTTTGACAATTTCACTAAATATTAAAATTAATTTCATTTTCTTGTCTCCCACTTGCTTCCCATTATTTTCATCAATAATTTTACTTCAATCATGGTATGTGACAGATTTAAATTTTACTTGTGTTAAAATTTAATTACAATTTACTTTTTAATCCATTTTTATCCATATTTTTCATTTAATTGTAAACCCTTCAAATTATATCTTTAATATTTGATAGAAATGTTACAAATGTATATTTGAGTTTGTCTCTAAAGAAATCTGAATTTTAATTGTACATTTGATACTTAATTTTCTTGATTTTACTTATTTTTACTTAATTTTCAAATTAAATTAAATAGGTATATCTTTGTTTACAATTGATTACCATTTGCCTGTGGGTTTATTAAGTGTTTACCTTATTTTTATCATATTTATACTTGGTTTAATATTTTCCTATTTCACTAGAGTAAGTTTTAAATTTACCGTATTTTACCCCGTGTGGTAAAAATTAACTGATTTTCAAAACCTAGTAAATTTATACTAAAAATACTAATTTGTTTAATCTCATTATTTTCTAAACATTTAATTAAATAAATTTTCTATAAAATAATTTATTACTAAGATTTAATATAATTCATTTTTTATTTAATCTAATATTTTTGGTAAACTACAATTTGATCCTTTTTCTTATTATTATTTTTAGGATGTTACATATCTTGTGCGAAGGGGCGCAGGGGTGCAAATCCTAAGCCGGACCTCGAAGGCCAATGCGTACCCGAACGACATAGGTAGAAGGGGCTACTATGGACCTAGTTCTTTAATTTTGGCTGCTTAATTCTTTTTATGGACCTTTAATTCTCATTAAAGTGCCATTATATTCATTCAATATTCTTGTGCCTATAAATTTCAGTTTTTCCATTCTGTTTTGACACAACAAAAATTCCTTTTCCTCCCTATTTTTCATTTCAGGCTACTAGTTGTTAGGGTTCTAGTGATATACTCTGCACTTGGTTCGGTTCGCCTTCCTTGATGTTGTATCCTGAGAGACGTTTGTCTTTTACGGACAATTCCTATCGTTAAGGAGATTGTTTATACAGGCCTCATCATTTTTCTTTTCTCCGATTAAGGTTTAATTCGGTTTCTTTTTTAAGTTCTCTATAATTTCTTATTACTATAAAATCTGTTTTTATTACTACATCCGTTCTAATATTTTTGAGATTTTAGGGCAAATGGTTGTTCTAAAATGAATGAGACTTTTGGTATTTTTGGTTGAAGTAGAACGATTTTACCCTTTATCTTGTAGTGAATGTAATTTGTTTTAAGTGCATGTGGGGTCCACTTTTATAATAAGTGGATGCGAGTTGATTACTTTTTGGAGTAGAATAGAAAAAAAAATTATGGAAAAAAAGAGGATTAATAGTAAAAGTCTCAATTGTTTTAGAGCGAATGTAGTATTCTTTTTAATCTGAGTTTAACCAGTTATATATATATATTAAAATTCATGTATGAAAAGTGCGCAAGTGAGACGCTTATTCTAGAATGAAAGGAGCACTCCTCTAAAGGAGTAATTTTTATTTAACAAAATGGAGTAAACGAATCTTATAATATGTTTTCCATTAATATGGCCAATAATATATTTTGGCCCGTATACTATAGTAGTTTTGGACTTTAGGCTCCCGGTTATACTAGTGGGTTTAAAAAATTTTTGTACTATTAAAAGTAGTTATACTCTTAACCTATGTCCATGTTAAAACGGAGGGTGTGCCTCAATCTAATAGAAGGTGAGTGAGAGGATTATTGGAGACTCTCACAATCGAAGCCGTTTTGACTAAGCTAAACAAAAAAATTTAAAATTTAGGGACCATTTTAAAATTTACAATCATTTTCCTCATAACATTTGGAATTAATTTGAAAAAAAAAAGAACATGTTACGGTGCTTTCGCTCCAGATTTGGATTTCATATTTGAGAATTGTTTCCTTTATAATATATTACTCAATTATAAAAAAAAAAAATATTTGAGAATTGTTTAAAGAATTTTAGAGAGAGAATTTTTTTTTTTGTTTTTTAAAGAAAGTGAAGAAATGTATTTTTGATTATTGAAGAAATTTCGACTTATTATAAAAAACAAAATAGAATGAAGAGAAAACAATACAGAACCTAGGGAGAGAAAGATTGAATCTTTTTAACCAATTTCTTTATCCTCATCTCTTAATTTGCAGTACCCATCAACCCACTGATTTATTTCCATTTTTGATGTTTCAATTTTGGATTTGTCTTCAACCTGTCGTTGAATAACCAAATTAATTAAACCAAAGCAAATGATCAATTCATCCACTTTTCCCTCATTTTCTTCCATTTTTTCCAAACATCCAGAAGCAAAAATAAATCAAATCTTTTTTAACAAACAAAAATAATATTTCCCAAAAAATCGGAAGAAGAGAGATTCTAATACCTTGCGGTGGATAGTAGTTGGTGGCGTTTTGGAAGTTTAATGTCTGGCCGAGCTCACCTCACCGGTGCGTCGCATGGAGCCGCCGCCGTTACATCGTCTCCGGCAGCAGCAGCGTTTGACCAATCGTTTGAATTTGAACGATCGTTTGTTGCTTTCTTCCCATTCCGGCGTTTCGTTTTTTAACAGATCGATTTGCCATAAAGAAAGGAACAAAATGGCGGTTCTCAATCTCAGATGTGGTATTTCTTTCCATTTGTTATGTTTTCTACCTTTATTGATTTTTAATTTGTATTATTCTCAATCTCAGATGTGGTAGTTCTTTCTCTGCTTGTGAAAATTGATTATGTTTCCTTGTTTGTGAAGATTGTGATTTTTAATTGTTAATATTTTCAAGCCTGGTTATGTATTTTTCAAGCTCTAATATTTGTTCTCAAAGATGGTATTTTTCAACCTGCCAGTGTAGCTGCTTTTAACAGTTGAGGGGCTTTTTAGGTCCATTAGTATAATTAGGGCCTAAAGTCAAAATCTACTATAAGATATGAGCCAAACAATGTTATTGGCGCTATTAATATAGAATATTTTATTATTTTTAGCATATGTTAGAATCTTACACGATTCGAATCTTATTATTGAACACAAATTTCACCCAACCATACGAATCTATATTGTGAATCGTTTTTTATCAAATCTATACAATTCAGTTGAATCAGAAGTAAATTTATACAATTCGGTTCGATTCATCAACGATTCTAAAACTCTATAGGGAGGAAATACTAAAAAAAACAAATCAAATCATGTAGATCAAGAAGAAAAACACCTCAAGATAAACATTTATTTCCAAATACTTCAAATTTGAGTATTTCCTTCTTTATGATATATTTTTTTTAAATTTAAGAGTTCATTTAAAATTTTACTACAATTTTTATTTTTTTTTAAATATTAAATTATTGTATCTATAAATTTTTAGTGTAAAATCTCAAAATAGGATGCACACTAATACTATTTGACTTATTTCTAACTTTATTTCAAGACTTATTTTATGCTCTTATGATAAATTTTAAGTTTATTGTGAACATTATAATACGATTCAATTTCCGATTCTTGATTTAAGAATTTAGTGTTTCCGATTCTTGATTTAAGAATTTGGTGTTTCGATGCTCGATTTAATAAATATGGTTTTTAGTGATTTTATTGAGATGTGACTTTTTGTGCATCTAGAAACTTAAATTAAATGTTTTTATTGCTCCTACGAACCTGTCTTCATAATTTTTTTTATTATTTTTTCAAGTTATTTATCACTTTTTTTTTTTTTGAATGTCAAGTTATTTATCACTTATAAATGACTTTAGCAATATTTTTTTTTCATCCACAAATATTAATTTATTTCTCTTTTTACATTTTGTACAAATAATTAATTTGCTTAAATAATAGTAAAACTTTAAATATTTGACAATGGCCAAACAAATCCAGACGTAATTTAAATACATTGGCCTACTAATCATTCTTTTAAATCTTCGTATTTATAGAAAATATGCATATTGTCCAAAATCTAATTGAAAAAATAAGACTCTATTTTGGGACTCTAAAAAGTAAAAATGGACTTGCAATTTTAGGAGTCAGTAGTTTTTACAAAAAAATACTAACTTACCTACCCGGCATCCGATAAAATATAACTAAACATTTTATAAAATATTAATTTTATTATTTATTTCCTAAAATTTTTATAATTTAATTTTTAATAGTTAAAAACTCAAATATTTAATATGACAAGTTAAAAAAAATCCTCTCTTTTTGAATGCAGCATTGAGTGATCCTATTGCTGACAGGCAAGTTTTCGAGTTCCAGTGTGTTCTGTACCTCTTTCCTTTGTTTATATTTCCATTTGGTTCTTGCTTCAATTGTTATTGTTTATGTTCTATTCATATTGTCCTTCGATGTTTCAGGTATGTTAGATTGACATTAAACATAAAAGAATTTCTTGTAGGTGTTTTGCTTCTGGGTTTTAAGAACTTTTTATTCCAAGTTGGAAGTAATTCTAAGTTTTTTATTTTATTCAAGAAGGTTGCTTTTTGTTTTGATTCTAACTACAGATTCCATTAGGACTTTAAAGAAAAGGTGTTTTGACTTAATATTTGTAGGAAATAGTTATCTGAGTTACCTCAATTTGCATTCATATTGTCGAGCTCATTAGAAGCGGTCATGTCATGGTTGAGTTGATGATGGTTAATGAGCTTAACAAAAGCTTTTCTAACATACTATAGCCAGTGTTCGACAACAACTATTTATTAGCGTTCAGTAATATAGTGTTTAAAGTAGAACCCAATTAACATTTTGCTTTTAGCGTTTCAAACAGCTGGCACTTAGTTAACAAATGCTAAAACAACTACATGCAGCGAAAACGGCTAATTTTTCTGACCAAATCCTATGTACATTCTCAATATTTGATGGGGTTCATTGTGCAGGTTACTTTAACGCTACATCCTCAACACTTGATGGATGGCTAAGGACTGGAGACCTATGCTACGTTGATGATGATGGCTTTGTGGTTGATCGGTTGAAGGAGCTGATTAAATATAAAGGATATCAAGTTTAAAAACATAGATTTTCCAGCAGAACTAGAAGCCTTATTCTTCCCTAACATTTCATGGAAACTGCAATTTGTGAAACATTGTTTCCTGATAGTTTTTTCTGTTTACTTATTAGGTTCCTGCAGCAGAACTAGAAGCCTTGTTGCTTACTCATGCTGACATTTCTGATGCTGCTATGATACCGTAAGGATTCATTCTTCCATTTTGTGCTTATTAGACCTTTGAGAAATAATTTGCTTTTCGCTTTTTTTTTCTTCCGAAAACATGACCCTGATTATAATATGATCTCAGGTTTCCTGACAAGGAAGCTGGACAGATTCCCATGGCCTATGTAGTAAGAAAAGTTGGAAGTAGTTTATCAGAAGCTGCTGTAATAGAATTTGTGGCAAAACAGGTGTGTCCTGATTTTCAAATTTCAGTTCTTTTACCTACCATTTCATTGTTTTCTGACTGCAGATGCTAAGATGTTGTTACGTATGCAAGTGGCTCCGTACAAAAGAATCCGAAGAGTTACGTTTATTTCTGCCATACCCAAGAATCCATCAGGCACGATCCTCAGGAAGGGTCTGATAAAGCTTGCTACCTCAAAACTAGGGTCATCTTATTAAATTTCGGGGCCCTGTGCCAAAATTACAGATAAGACCCCGAAAAATAAAAATATACAAAAAAAATGAGAATAATAATAAAGTTTTCTATATGAAAATAGAAATTTGGGGGCTATTAGAGTTTCTTTATTCTTTTTCGTTTTAGGTAGTCTTAACACAAATATCCACATTCCACAAAAATATTAACTTTGTAATATTTAGTAATTTAGTACACTTTTTAGTTAAGGTTGATATGGGCTAAAATAATAATATCAACCAAAACTCTAAACCCAAATAAAAATATTTTTAGCAAAATCTACTTAAATTCAATTGAAGGAGCACTTTGTGAAAAAAAAAAAAATCTTGAAGGAGCACATTGTTGAAATTAAAATGTAAATTCGAAAGAGTTATTTCTATTTTCCTCTAAAAAAAAAGGAGTTATTTCTATTGAAATTTGGTAATTAAATCCTAACATTAAACGAATTTCCAAAACCAAATGTTAATTTTTCCAAAGAAAAACTCCTGACAATTTGCATATAAAATTTATAATTAAATAGAGTCTTCAAAAAACAGAGCACACAACATTTGATTGGTTAATAACTTAACATGAATATGGGCCTAGCCGTTGGGCTTTATGTGACTCGTTATCACAGCAACCCTAAAATCTTTTCATCTCATTTCCTTAGCTACCGCAACTTTCTCTTCTCCACTCTTTCTCATGTTCTTCTCTTCTCTTTCAACAAATGCAGAATTTTCTCGAGAAACAATCGAAGATGAAGAAGGAAAATTGAAGTCTCTGAGTGGATTAAAAATTGGGGGCCCTAAAAAATTGGAGGCCCTGTGCAAGAGTTCTGCTTGCACAGGTTCATCTACGGCTTTGAAGGGTTTGTTCTTCTGTAAACAAAATAAAAAACATCCTTCATTAAAACAAAGAACCTAAAATATATCTATACATCTATCAGCTTTTTTCGAGCTATAGTACATTTTCTTAGTCTTGTTCATCTGCTTAGCAAGCATTTCCTGTTCAATATATTTCCATTAGAACATAATAGAAACAAAGAACTGGATGAACAGCCGGCCGCTGATGGCTATCGCTGTAAGATTCAATTTAGACTTGTTTTTCCTAGTTCTGCTTTATTTTAATGGTATTTAACACTTTAATTCTAGGTCATGAAATTGTCTTTTTTTAAGTGAGATATTTGGAATGTTGATTTGCTTTTCTATTGTGGTTTGAATTTGTTTGGACATTCTTTAATCTATTTTTCTTTTCAACAACGGTGAATGTTACATTTTATCTTTTATTGGTATTACATTTTAGGCTATATTCGAAAAATAATAAAACATGCAAAGTAAAAAAACTAAATTTTTTTCAACCGAACTGCAACTGGCTGTAAAATTAAGTTTTCGGATAATAAATAAATTTAGTCATTGAATTACAACCGAATTGTAAATAAAACAATAAAATAAAAATAATGACTGAATTGCAAGCCACAGAAATAGCAACTGATTAATTGAATATCATTTTGGGACAAAATTTAATAACCGATTTTGAAATTCAACCGCTTAATTGAATATCATTTTGGGACAGAATTTATCAACCGATTTTGAAATTTACCAACCGACAAATTGGTTGCTAAATTACCAATTAAATTGAATCGATCGGTAATTTCGGTTGCTAAGTTATCAACCGAATTGATTCAACGGTAACAGATTCTCGACCAGTATTATAGTTACCGAATCTATTGGTTGATAATTGGTTGTCAAATTTAATTAGCAACCGAATATTCGGCTGGTATTTTTTTATTTTCTTCTTGTGATTTGACTTCATAATGAAATTAGCAATAGTAATTTAGAAAAGCTAAAATACAATACAAATTTTTTATTTAAAAAAATTTTATAACTTGTGATAGATAATTTAAAATGGAAAAATAATATAAGTAATTTTTATATTAGAAAATAAAAGATAAGGGGTAAAATCATAAAATAAAAAGCAATATGAAAATATAGAAATTTTTATTGATATTATTTTTAATAAAATAATATAAGAGTATATATATATATAAACTCTAATAATTTTTTTATATTTAATTAATTGGTATATATTTATTATATGATTTGATTAATGTTTCTAATTTCTATTCAAAAATCAAAATTAAACTACTTGATTAAAATTATTTAATCTCAATTTTGATTCTTTATACAATTTTTAACACATCGATGCGTTTTCTTAATTTAAATTAATAATATTACAAAATTGGTTGCTATTAATTAATTAGTTAAATAATAATTGAGTATTTAAAATAATAATAGTAATTTCAATCAATATAATATTTGACTTAATAATAAAAATTAGCAGTAGCAATTTAAAAAAGTTAAAATACAATACAAATTTTGATAATATAAAAATATAAATAATTTTTATATCGTGCAAAATAGAAAATAAAAAGTAAGGTATAAAATAAAAAGTAATTTGGAAATACATAAATTTTAAACAGTATTGTTTTTAATAAAACAATATAAAAATAATGATTTACAATTAGGTTTTTTTTACTAAATAGAATAAAAATTTACAACTCATTGTTATTTATATAAATATTTAATAGCAACCAATTTTACAATATTATTAATTTAAGTTAAAAAATAAATGTATTAAAAATTGAAATTAAATATTTTAATCTAATAGCTTGATTTTGATTTTTAAATACAAATTTAAAACATTAATAAAGCATAAAACATATATATCAATTAATTTAAAAAATATTAGACTTCTTATATATATATATATATATATATATATATTCTTAGAGCAAACATTACTAACACCAAATCTGATATTTTATTTGTATAAAAAATGCACTTATTGTAATTTGTTTAGCTAGCTGATTAGAAAAAAAAAAAGTAATTTTGTTTTAAGTATATTTTTGTTTTACCACTAATAATACTTAGTCTAAAAATATCATCATTAAAATGTTTTTTTTTAAAGTGTCATAAGTTGTACCTAGAAAATAAGGGATTTAAAATATTCTTTACAAAGTTGAAATGAAGAGAAAATTTGCTTAGACTATTATAATAATTTTTAGAAAATGCCAACTATTTCAAGATATTTTTGTCCTATAATATAATTCAACTGTTAGTCAGTTATTTTACAAATTGAATATTTATAAAGACTATATTGTTATAAAAAGACACATTATTTCATATATTTGTTATAGTGGCACATCATTTGAATATAACCGAGTTGAAGAAAGAATATTAAAATGACAAGTTTAGTAAATTTTAGAAAAACAATATTGATTTTATGAAATAATTTTTAAATCTTAAGATTGATATAAGAAAAATGAAAGTTCTAATATGGAAATTTTAATTGTACACATATATATTAAAGTATTTTGTAACCTTTTAAATAATTTTCCTATATGTTGCATCTCTTTTTTTCCAAATAAAAAAAAAAATAATATTTTAATAGTGGTTGAGTATGATGGACATAGTTTAAAATTTAAAATAAAAATTATAAAATGATAAATAATTAAATTAATTTAAAGTTTTGTTTATATTTTTTATTTGTATAAATAATTAAAATTTCTATAATTATAAATATAATTACATAAAAAATTTCAAAACTATATAACGAGTGTAAAAACGAATAAATTCGTGTAACACGCGAAAATAAAAATTAGTTTTGAAAAAGTATAAAAATTATTCAACAAAAATAATATCCGTGGGGTGGAACGGGTAGCGGAATCTAATTTTGTTTAGCAGACAAGCAGTGAAAATTAAAACGCAGGACGGGACGGATAGTAGGCAATTTTATAGATATCTGCCCCACTACTATCCCTACGTACATTTAATACACTAATATACTAGAAAATAAAAGACATGGTATATAAGATAATACATAGAGAAATAAAAGATTAAATAATTTAAAATTTTAAAAATATTTGAACTTAATTAATTTGATATACGGAAACTCTCACTACTAAATAGGTAATTTTCATGACGTAGATACATGCTTTTATCGGATGCCAAGTATTATCTTAACTTATTTATTTTATTTTACTTCATGAAGGAATTGTTTCATTTTATTTAAATGAGATATTTAGAATTCTTGAATTGTCTTAAACAAATGATATAATTTAGAAATCACTAAAATTTGCAATAACGTACAATGAATTTTTGAAAGTTTATCAATTTCATATTCCATCATGTATCACAAAATTAATGATAAGTGCATGGACACGCGTAAGCCATGGATTCCATTTCGTCTAGATAATGTAATAATGATTGTTGGCACGAGGAGCACCTGACCAAGTTTTGTTAATTAAGTAGTTAAATTTTATTAGCGAGTCTTAATTTATAAAATTTGACTTTATATTATAATTTAATAAAATTATAATTTAATAAAAAAATTAGAATTTTTAAATTTAATAATTTTAGTTATTTTTCATAAAATTAATAATATAGAGTTAAATTCTATAACTGCTACCACTGAAATTAATCTTTAAGTTGCGGAAATATAATTATCACTTGATTTTAAAAAAATAAAATCAAGGCCGTCCCGTTAAATTTCAGGGCCCTGTTCTGATATTACAAATAAAGCCTTCTGAATATTAGAAAAATATATAATAAAAACACTAAGTAGACACATATAAAATATGATTTATTTGCTTTGTTTTAAAAAAAAGGGATTTGTTTGGCCGATATTTGGAAGTGGAATCGGAGGATTATGGGCTGTAAGTTGGGCCATTTCCATTAAAATGAAGGGGGAGTGAGGGAATTGATTCCACAAATAAAAATAAATTAGAAAAGAGTATCATTGCTTAAAGCAATGCAAAAATTAGTAACTTAAAGCAAAAAAGGACTCTTGATCAATTCATTATATAAAATTAGCTACCTCACTAAAAAATAATCACACTCTCATTTTAAGAGAGTGTATTACACTTTTTATTCTATAAATATTTTAAAAATTAATATTAATTAACACCAAACTTTAAATAATTTAAAAACTTAATAAATAAATTTTAAAACACATTTCAATTAAAAATTTAATTTTTTATTCTATTAATGTAATTTTTTTAAATTTTCTTAAAAATAAAATTTAAAATTTTTTATTTATCTTATTAAATTTAATATTATACATTATAAATATAATAAAATTAAAAAATAAAAATATCAAAAATTATAATTAATAATAAAAAATATATTAAATTATATTAATAAAAAATATATATTCTATATTAAAAAATTAAATAAAAAATTATTAATAAAAAATAACTAAACTATGAAAAAATAAAAATT
>CATIWJ010194611.1:0-16187 GCA_949640765.1 Croton laevigatus
ACCTACTATAATGGACCTGTAAATTGGGGCACCTTTACTGAAAATTACCCCGGAAAAAGACTAAAATTTTTTGTATACATTTTGATTTACAATTTTTCCCCAATTAAAACTCTCCATTAGTTTTGAAAATTTTATATGCCACAAATTGATCTAATCGGCATCATTCAGTGGCTATTATTAAATTTTTATTTTATTTTTTCAACGATAATTTATGGCCTCTTAGTTAACGTTAAATTTTTCTACGACCCTTTTCATATAAACTTCAAATACATGCTCAAGTATGGGTGCACAAATGTAATTTTTGCTGAACTTAATCCTAACAAACGGAATAATCCCGCAATGAAAGAATAACAATAAAAAAAATTAATATATGAAAAATAACTCTAATAAAAAAATTGCAAAATCTCTCAAAACATAAATCAAAATCTAAAAAACGGAGCAACAACATCTAAAATCTTATCAAATAGAAAAGAATTTAGATATATTATTAGAAAAATAAACCAGCTAAAAACAATTTTACAAAATAATTAAATTCATTGTTATTTTTATTATTATTTTAATAAATTTAATATAATCATAATTAGAATCATCTGGAATTTAGATAAACAAGAATTTAGATAAACCAAACGCACTCTACATTTTAGTTCTTGTCAATAGTATATAACCTGTATGCATAATTTTTTTTTTTACTAAATATAATGTATATATTCTCACATGTAGAAATTTAATTATAATAATTATTTTTATTTTACTATTTAAGTTATTTTATTTTTTCCATCAAATATGTGAATAAAAAATTTAATTATTAATCATTTGATACTAAAAATGTTCTTAAAAAAAAAGTAAAATTATGTAATTTTAAAGATTATAAAATGAAATTATTAAATTTAATAAAATTTTCAGTGACTTAATTATAATTTTTTAGTGACTTTGTGTTAGCATATTCTCTTTTTTTTTTTCTATATATATTTTCCAAATGTGTTTAGTATATTTCATTAAAACTGGACTACTAGCTGAAAAAATCTTTAAATAGACCTAGTTTATCACATTAGCTTATAGACCATCCAATAATATACATTCACGTCAATTATTTTAATCCCGTCATTAATGGAGTCTTTGGATTGAGGTAAAATAAGAATGTATGTAAAATAAAAAATGAAAATAAATTTATTTTATACTCTAAAATTTTTCTCCCAATTTGAGAGGAAAGTGAATAGTACCTAGTTGATGGAAAAAAAATATATAAATACAATACTATTTATTTTACACATTTTATTATTTTCATCAGTCCAAATATATATTTGTAAAAATAACAAAATACTCCTATTATATATACGGAGATTTCATCTTTTCACTTTACATCACAACTTTTATTTTCCATCCATCATTCCAAACAAGGCCTAAAAGATTGTTAAAGCCTGGCTGTTGCTAGCTGGATCGCATCACACAATAAAAAATAAATAAATTCCCACGCGAACCACGTGATTTTTCTGGTGGGACGACAAAAGAAGGGAGTAAGACAAATTAAACAAAAGCCAGAAATAGAGGACAAAATCAAAATGCTCAGAATTGAAATTACACAATCAATCATTCCTCTCAAACATATTACAATCAATTACAAATATTAGTCGAAATATGCAATAATGGTTATTTTCAAGATTGAAGAAAATATATATATTAATGAATCTTATCTTTATTGTAAAAATTTTTTAAAAAAAATCAATCTTATCTTATGGTTAGAAAAAAAGTCAGTTTCCACAAAATGAAAAATATTGGATTTTTTTTTTTTTTTTGGGTTTTGCCACTTGTGAAGGATAGATGTCATTTTTCTTTCAATAACAATTAGGGCAATTATAAACCTTTTGAATTCGAATTTCAAGAGGTGCGTAATTAAGCAATTTTTTTTTATAGGACAAGTCTGATTGTTTATATTGGAACTCGAAATTAATTTTAGAGTGTGACGGTTTATAGAATTTGATTATATATTATAAATTAAATATAAAATAATCAAAATCGATGAATTTTCAATTAAATAAAATTTGCAATACATAATTAAATTTTATAAACCATCACACCTTAAAATTAATTTCAAATTTCAATACAGATAATCTGCTTTACCGTATAAAAAAAATTATAAAAGTATGCACCTCTCGAAATTCGAAGGTGTAGCCTGCCCTATTAATTACTATTTCTATCTTTTTTATTTTTTTACATATTTTTCAGCATGCTTAGGTTGAAGTTTAGTGTTAATAATTTGATAGGTTGAGTTATGTAGATTAAAGTATGTATATGTTAGTTATAAAATATGATTATTGTAGTTTAGTTATATATAAATAATATTTTAATCTACCTAACTCAACCCATCAAATTATCAACACCGAACTTTAATCTAAAAATACTATTTAAAATATAAAAAAATAAAAAAAACGGAGCAGTATTTGTTTGCTATCAAATCTCTACCAAAATCTTTCTATTTTATGAAAAAAATAAAAAATAATTATTTCCATTTGGAATGACATTTCAATTATGAAAGTACGTACACTTGTCAGCTTATGTATTTCACGTGACAGTGATATCAATTAACGAGACAAAGACTTACGAGTAGTATTTTTGGCTCGAAAATTATCATACAGAAATGCTGCATGTCTCCCCTCGCACGCGAGTATTTTAATTTTTTTTTTCTATTTTTTTGTTTTTGAATTGTTCGGTAGATAATATGTACTTAGTTTCGAGATCAATTTTAATGGTCCATATTTTATAGAATTCGACTGTATTGTAAATTTTATATGATTTGAAATTCAACGGTCTCAATTATTTTATGTTTATTTTTTAATATAAAGTCAAATTTTACAAACTGTGAACCACTGAAATTTATCTTAGAATTAAGTACAAACAACCCACGGTGCAAGTCAAAAACAAAATTGAAAAAAAAATAAAATAAAATACTCACTTAGGAGAGGTGAGACATTTAGCTTTTGCAATTATCATAATACAGTATATATGTTATGAAATAAGTAAATATTTGTACATCAAATATTTGAAATGTCTTACAAATTAAGTTAGATTTATTTTTTTATCAAGTTAAGAATCTTACTTCTACAATATAATTAATTAATTCTGCCTAAGGAGTTTCTGTAAACACATATACATTAATAATTTTATCCTATATTCTCATATATATCTTCTCTTTTGCTCTCCTCTCTCTCTAATTCTATTTCAATTATTAATATTGTTTTACAACACATTATCAGCACGAATGTTCTACAATTTTTTGGATTGAAAGTGCTACCATTTTTTATGGATCTATTATTTGCAATTAGAAAAATACGATGATTCTACCAATACAATTTTGAGATTATAATTCTATTGGTGCGGAAACTGTTTTTCTAGATTTCCACTCCCTTGTGTATTTCTCCACAACATGTGGATTTTGCGTAGAAAGTTGAGCAGAAACTTTCATAGTCATGTATATATTTTCACAGGCTGTGTATGTACTGTAGGTTTATTTACCACATGGTTTGAGCAAAGTACTCTTAAAATTTATTACTGAATTATTTTGGTAGGTATTTATATTTTATTATTCAATTATAAATTTTACTAAAAGTTGATTTCATTGTTTTGTTAGAATAAAAAAAATTATATTCAAGTTTTTAATTGTTTAGATCTATAATTAAGTTTGTTAATCGATTTCATGTTTTGATAGAATCTAAAAATAGAATAAGTAATAGTTTAGATCTACTTATTTCATGTTTCTAAAATTGCAATTCCTGCTACCACATCTTTTGAGCTATAAGTATTTTAATTATGTTCTATGAATTTATTGTTACATGGTTTTGGTTTATTGCACGAAATCGACTTTAGATATCTTATTATTTCCTATATTAGTTTATGTTTTCGATAGTATTTTGGTTTTCACATTAGTTTTCTCATGGCTACGTTAGCAAAATAAACACTTGTTATTATATGCCGAATGACGAACGAATAAAACTTGTTGGAAAGTAAATTTTTTCATTTTTTTTTCTTGCGTATAAAAAAGGCATCATCTAGTTTTATTAGTCTTGGTTCATAATTTTTCCTAAATAAACTTGTTGAATTCATGTGTGTTTTTTAATCAAAATTTATTAATGGAGATCTTATTTAATTTATACTAACATTAGTCCTTCAGATTCTCTTTGCTCTGTTTGTTACTACAACACTAGGAACAGAACAGAGTACCGAGGAATGATTGTTGCTACATTTGGCATATATATATATATTAGCACTTGATTTTATAATATGAGAATTTTTAAATTAAGTATATTAAAGAATACAAACATGAAAATAAATTGGCCAAATTGAAAGATATAATTTGAAATAAAATTAACGCTTTGAAATTGTGATATTTCCGGACTTAAAGTCCAATATATGTTAAGTAGGTAGAATATATGATTATTTTTACAAATACCAATATGAAATATAAGGTCATAAAATAAAACTTGTTGTAAAAGAAATTTTTACAGACTTGACATTATTTATAGTGAATGCAAATTACACTTTCAGATTTTGATTAGCCTGACAATACATAATGAAAAAAAAAAAAAAAAACTTGAAATGAAATTATGTGATTGCATATTTATGACTCACTAAATAAATATATCTACTTGAAAATTTCAAAAGTATTTAAATCGCTTAAATACGAATATTGAATTAAACTTCTCAGGAAATTTGTTCAATCAAATAATCTATAGAGATTTATAAATAATTTGAAAATCCTTAAATAATTGAGAATGCTAAAAAATATAAAAGTTGAAACCCTGAGAAAATTATTTGATCGATTATTGTACATGAATATTATGTTTGAGCATGTCATATGATTATTTTTGTTATATTTTTTGTCAAACATATATTATATTATGATTTGTTTATTGTATTGAAGTATATATTATCATAAAATTTTGATATTTAATTGGATATGTTAGTTAAAAGTATATTTATTAAAAATACTCATGATCTCATATATCCAAATATTTTTACAGAAAGTTTGAATATGGACTTTACCATTATTATGATTATAGTATTGATACTCTTGAAGAGCTTTTCACTATCGAAAGTTTTTTAAATTAAGATTTTTGAGATAAAATGGTATTTGACAATCAAACTTTTATCTCTATTTGAAGTTTGAGCATATCATTAATAGATTTGTGCAAAGCACATTTTATAAGCACTTAATGAAAAAAATCATATTGATTGAGAAATAGTTAAATAAATCACTTGGTTTTGAAGTATCAAATTTTAGTGCAAAAATGTGTACTAATATATCTTGTTAGCTTGTTTGATATAATATTTCTTTATAGATTTATTACCAGGATATGTTTGCTTGCAATATGATCCCATTAAAATGGAATTAATTGTTTATTATACGAGCTTGATTATTGAGCTCGAGCTCGATTATTGAGCTCGAGCTCGGCTTGTTTAGCAGATGAATGAACTCGAATGAGCATTTAACGAGCCGAGCACCAAACCGCTCGCGAGCAGCTTGATTCATTTACAGCCCTAAGAGTGGTTGTTTGTCACTCAGATTCCTCGTATTGGAAACCAAAAACATTTAGCATTTTTGCTACTTGACATGAAACCTGGGGAAGGAACAGTTTGCCACTTCATTAAAAGTGATACATTTGTTATTGTTCCAGCTGCTGAAAACTTATTTCAAAGTGCAACCACTTTCTTAAGTTGGCTAATCTCTTAATTAGATAAGATGTGTTTGCTTTCCAATAATCCACTCCCTTAAAGTGGAAATCATTGTGTAATATATGTATGTATCTGTGACTATTGTACTATGAAATTTCATTTTCAGGAAAAACTTAAGAAATGGATACTACCATCCCAACTCTAGGAGAAACCAATTTTCATGAGTATTAAATGAAAAAAAAAATCTGAAAAAATCAATTATTCAGAAAAAAATAAAGACCTGAACCATCGAGTCAAAAAATTGAATGATTGGACATCCATCAAAAGATCGGCTCAACCCACATACTGATTTGTCAACACCCAAAATAAAATGTATTAGCCCATGGATGACGAGTTAGACAGCCTCCATAAGAATTTTTAGCTCTTGCAAAAAAATTGTGAAAAGCTTGGCCTCGTTAGAGTTAATACTATGCACATCACTACTCCCTTATTCTCTCTCAAAACACCCCCCATACCCGGCTTTAAACAACCTGGTGAGGGGCCCCCAAAAGAGAGGACTAAATAAATAAAGCCCAGATTCTGCAGCTAAATTAATGGAACAGTTGACAAGATTGGAACCAGAATAAACCATGATTAAATTTTTTGCTGTAAAAAAAAAAAATAATAAAAAAGAAGAAGAAAACCAACTACTTCATTATCATACTTTGTTATGGGCCATGCTCATGTTTGAAAAAAGAAAAAAAACAAAGAACAATTTGAATAGTGGAACCTGTGTAAAGAAAAAAAAAAAGAAAATTTTGAAATTTGTAATTCAAATTTCAAACTTGAAGTTATTGTGCAGTGGGATCGAGAGGCAAGACTTTTTGGTGAAAAAGTTTTGCAAATTGGAAATTGAAATTGTGCAACGCGGTTTACCTTCCTATAAATAGAGCAAGCACGCTCATTTGTAAAATACACCAAAAAATAGTTTAAGTATTTATATTAGGAATTAGAAATAGAGTCTCTTGGAGTTCCTTAGAGTATAAATATTTTGGGGTGTTTTTTTTATTGTTGGTTAGAAAAATATTTTGTATTTATGGTTGTAGCAATTTGTCGCATAGTGAATATTTTTTGATGAAAAAATTTTATAAATTGGAAATTGAAATTGTGCAACACGGTTTGCCTTCCTATAAATAGAGGAAGCAGGCTCATTTGTAGAATCCACCAAAAAATAGTTTTAAGTATTTATATTAGGAACTAGAGATAGAGTCTCTTGGAGTTCCTTAGAGTATAAATACTTTAAGGCCTTTTTTTGGGTGTTGGTTAGAAAAATATATTGTATTTGTGGTTGTAACAATTTGTTACATAGTGAATATTTTTCTTGGTTGTCGTTAGGCAACGACTGTGTTTTTTCTCCATTTCAGGATTTTTCTACATTAAATTATTGTATTTTATTATCTTTAATTTTTTCAGTTATTATTTTATTTTCTCATTTATTCTTGCTTAAAAGACGACTCGAAGAGCGGAAAAATAGCGATATTTCCCATCAAGTGGTATCAGAGCCTAGGTTCGGAGCTTAGATGGAGCTTTGGAAGGCTTGAAGCAAGTGGAGCTTTGATAACTTGCAAATTCAACGTGTTTTTAATTCCTAATTTTATGCTTATTTGATGTCTTTTGTGCTTAATTGTAAGATTTTAGTTAGTTTTTATTATTTTGATTAGGAGTTGTTGGATTTGACAAAAATGAAGCATTTGGAGCATAATTGTAAGCTAATTGGACGATTTTGATGCTGTCAAGAGTTAACCTTGGGCAAGGCCAACTGCCAAGGCAAGCAATGCGGACTGAATTTAATTTGGACGCTGGCCCGCTTTACCATCTAACGTTTTGGGCTTAAATTAAAGCCTAGGAAGAAGAATTAAGTAGTTTTTATTGAGCACTTTTGTTATATTATTATTTGCCTTAGTTTTAAACATTATATAAGTGTGTTTTAGGTCTTTTTGAAGGCATCATTGGGCAGCCTCCTCCTTATTACGTTTTTTAGGTTTTATTCTCTTTTCTCTATAGCCATTCAAGGCTAGACTCTTCCCTTCAGCCAGGGGTTAATTCAAAGTTAATTTTCTTCATATTTGTGAAATTTTAATGCCCTTATATTTACTTTTTAATTCCTGTTGCATTCATATTTTTACTGCAGCTTATTGAAAAAATATATCCTTAATGTATTTTGTTAGTTAATTGATCTGGTCAGTTGATTAATTGATAGGATGTATATAGCTAATCAATGAAATTAAATCCGTAATTGTTTAGTCAAGTTGATGCAAGTAGCGATTGGTATAACTTGATTGTAACCAGGCTTTTGAGCTATATTAAGTAATTGCATGATCTAGTTTAAATGGGTTCTCGTAGAATTTGTTAACTAGGGTAAGGTCTTTCTAGTGTTCATTGCAATTGACAGATTAAATCCTTCTTCATACTTAGGATTTTTTGTTAATTAGGGGTTATTATTAGATCGTATCTTAATAATCTAGGATTAAGGAAAGATTGGTTGAATCGTCATACTTTCTGATTATAACTTATCTATGATGTGGAATTATTAAGTTATCTTAGAGTCAATGATCAAACATAAGAATTTCATAATGAGAATTGAACCTTTGGCTGTGTTCATTTTTCATTGCTTTCGATTCTATTTTCCAGCTGCGTTTCTTTAATTTTCTTTATTTCTCATCAATTCAATTTCCCCCCTTTTCTATTCTAGTACTTTAGGAATAAACTTGACCATTCTCTATGGGATCAACCATGCTCTCTGCTATATACAAATTCTTTAGAGTAGGTTATTTTATTTTTGGTGGTTTCGACATCCATCAAGCTTTGCTTTGGTGTGCTTGAATATTAATGGTGAAATAATTAATTTTATTTCTAGCCCTTTATTAGCACAAAGTAAGCATGTTGACGGGAGAATGAATTTCGCTCTATGGCAAGTGCAAGTCAAAGACGTGTTGATCTAGTCTGGATTGCATAAGGTTTTGCAGGGTAAACCAGTTAGTGGAAAGAATTTAGGAAAAGTCGATGGGAGTAGAGACTTGGGAAAATCCATGATTAGCGACGAAGAATTGGAGGAGCTGGATATGAAAGCAGCAAGCCAAATTCGCATGTGTCTAGCAAAAAATATTCTTGCTAATGTGGTTAGATTATCCACGACAAAGGAGTTGTGGGAAAAACTGGAAGAATTGTACCGAGGAAAAAATATATCCAACAAGTTATATTTGAATGAGCAATTTTCACATGTTGAAAATGGCGAAAGATACAAAGTTGTTAGATCATCTGAGCGTCCTTAACAACATTGTCTCTGAACTAGAAACTCTTGGAGTGCAAACTGAAGATGAAGATAAAGCTCTCCGACTCATCCTATCACTTCCTTCGATACATGAGCACATGAAGCCTGTTTTAAAATAAAGTAGTAAGGAAATGGTGTATGCGAATGTGGTTAGTAAGCTTATTACTAAGAAGAGAAGACTAAATGATATGGAAAGTAAATCATATGAAGATTTAATTTTATTTACTGGTAGCGGGAAAAGGAAGAAAAGCTCTGGAAAGAGAAAGGTTTTCTGCTGGAAGTGCGGTCAAACTGGACATGTAAAGAAAGATTGCCAGAACGATGGAGCTGATTCGGCTAAAAACTCTAACGTTACTGCCAATTTAATCTCTTATGATGAAGGAGATGATGCATTTCCTCTGTAATCGAGAGATGTGTGTCCTCATGGCATGATTGCTGCCCTTTGAGATGCCATGGAAGATGATAGATTATTGGTAGCTAGTCCACAGAAATACACGCGTGGCATTGGTTGATAGTTAATGCAAGATGCGTGATGGAAAAAGTATGTCGATAGCTAATGAACTCTCGAAAAAGTCAACAAAAGAGTTATGCTATAAACTATTAGAGGGATCTCGACATGGCCAGTGAAAATTTTTTTGAAGTTTGTGAAGTAATTACAAATGGCTATAATCTTTTATGGTGGAGTAGGATAATTCTTGTTATTAGAATTATGATTGTCGGTAGCAGACATTGTTTTTTTTTTTTAAGGTGGAGATTGTTATGGTCATGCTCATGTTTTAAAAAAAAAGACAAAGAACAAGTTGGACAGTGGGATCTGTGTAAAGAAAAAAAAGGAAGAAGACTTTGAAATTTGTAATTCAAATTTCAAACTTGAAGTTATTGTGCAGTGGGACCGAGAGGCAAGACTTTTCAGTGAGAAAGTTTTGCAAATTGGAAATTAAAACTGTGCAACGTGATTTGTCTTCCTATAAATTGAGGAAGCAGGCTCATTTGTAGAATACACCAAAAAATAGTTTTAAGTATTTATATTAGGAATTAGAGATAAAGTCTCTTGGAGTTCCTTGGAATATAAATATTTTAGGGTGTTTTTTTGGGTTTTGATTAGAAAAATATTTTGTATTTGCGATTGTGACAATTTGCCGTATAGTGAATATTTTTCTTGGTTATCGTTAGGTAACTACCGTGGTTTTTCTCCATTTTAGGAGTTTTTCACATTAAATTATTATGTTTTATTCTCTTTAATTTTTTTTCATTTACCATTTTATTTTCTCATTTATTCTTGCTTAAAAGACGATCTAAAGAGTGGAAAAATAGTGATATTTCCCATCATACATTAACTAAGAAACCATGATTACAATTCCACTTAACAATGTGGATTATTGAAAGTGAAAATTAAACCAAATGTTACACAAATTAAGCTCTAAACTGTAGTTAAGAGATTGGCATTAGCTGAGGTTTTTTCCATAATTCCAGCATTAGAAACAATAACAACAGTATCACTCTTAATGAAGTGGCAAATTTTTTCCTTCCCCAAGCTTCATATGAGTCTTCTTAAATGCATAATTTTTTTAATCCCACTCCGAAGTATCAGAGTGACAGATGATTACTACCTTAGCTTTAGTGCCATCAACTCCAACCAAATCAGTGTTATAAACCTTAGTGCTTTTCACTGCATGGCAAAAATATGCAATATATGGATGTATGAGCTTGTGACATACTGTGTGATTTTCTCCGATGTATTTGACATCCATAATGTTAATAATCTAAGCCTAACTCACCTGAAAACTCAAGTTGACAGGTAAAGATTGCCTAACCTTATAAAGACTACATCCTCCTCACTTCTATTCAATGTGGAATTCCAACACACCTTCTCACCCATTACGAGTGAGTATGCTCATCACAGGCAAACGTCCCAACACTTGGAGGAGGAGACATGCTTTGATACCATGTTAAGAATCTAGGCTTAACTTACTGAAAAATTTGAGTTCACATGTAAGGATTGCTCATCCTTATAAATCTTTATCCCTTTTACTCCTATCTGTAAAGAATCTGAGCCTAACTCACTTGAAAATTCGAGTTGACAGGTGAGAATTGTCCATCCTTATAAATCTTTTATCCCCCTTACTCCTATCCGATATGGGATTCCTTTACACCCCCCTCATACCCAGATTCATATGGAGCGTGATATCGGCAGTTACTCTGTAGGAGATCACCCATTACGGGTGCAAGGCCCACCACAGGCCGCCCATTTCTGGCCATCGTCCCAACATTGGTGGAGGCAGGCTCTGATACCATGTAAAAAATCTGGGCCTAACTCACCTGAAAATCCGAGTTGACATGTGAGGATTGCCAATCCTTATAAATCTTTTATCCCCATTACTCTTATCCGATGTGGGATTCCTTCATAATGGTATATTCTTGGGTTCTTGTTCATTTATCCACTTGATTTAGAAGGACTTGAGCATTGGCACCACTATGTTTAACACCAAAATCAACAATGGCTTCCAATGATGTTGCACAAATTTTATCTTCTCCTTTAAGTCCTGGTGATTCATAATCTTTAATATTTTCTATCATATCCTTAGCTTGGGGTGAAGTAGCATCTTCGGAGACCCGTTTCAAGAGTTCTAATACTGTCTCAACTGAAAAAGGTATGGATTCAGCAACTTGACGAGGCAAAAATTTGGTCTTGTTTGACAATTTAATTATCTAAGCTACCAATTTTTTTCCTGCACGGAGATCATCAAAGGAAAAAAAATATAGTAGGATGCTGATGCTTCTTTTCTCCTTCAATACTGGTCTCCTCAGGAGCATTTCCATAGTTGCATTTTTATCTTTTTGTACTTCTTCTATTTGCTATTGATGTCATCCCCCTCAAGAGCATGCTCATCATTGTATTTGTACCTCTTATACTTCTTCTGTTTGCCATTGATGTCCTCCTAGTTGTCAAGAGCCCTCTCATCGTTGTATTTGTACCTCTTGTAATTCTTCTGCTTGCCATTGATGTCCTTCTTGTCATCAAAAGCACTCTCTTTGTTGTACTTGTACCTCTTATACTTCTTTTGTCTGCCATTGATGTCCTCCTCGTCATCAAGAGCACTCTCCTCGTTGTACTTGTACCTCTTGTACTTCTTCTGCTTGCATCGATGTCCTCTTCCTCATCAACAACACTCTTGTCATTGTATTTATACCTCTTGTACTTCTTCTGCTTTCCATCGATGACCTCTTCGTCGTCAAGGGCACTCTCGCTGTTGTATTTGTACCTCTTGTACTTCTTCTGCTTGCCATCGATGCCCTCTTCTCCGTCAAGAGAAGTTTCATCGTTGTGTTTGTACCTTTTGTACTTCTTCTACTTACCATTGATGTCCTCTTCATTGTCAAGAGCACTTTTTCCATTGTATTTGTACCTCTTGTACTTCTTCTGCTTGCCATCAATGTCTTCCTCATCATCAAGAGAACTCTCGTCATTGTATTTATACCTCTTGTATTTTTTCTGCTTGTCATTGATGTCCTCCTCGTCATCAAGAGCACTTTCCTCCTTGTATTTATATCTTTTGTACTTCTTCTGCTTGCCATCGATGTCCTCCTCGTCGTCACAGGCACTCTCTTCATTGTATTTGTACCTCTTGTACTTCTTCTGTTTGCCATTGATGTCTTCCTCGTTGTCAAGAGCATTCTCATCGTTGTATTTATACCTCTTGTACTTCTTATGCTTGCCATTGATGTCCTCCTCATCGTCAAGAGCACTCTCCTCATTGTACTTGTACCTCTTGTACTTCTTCTATTTGCCATCAATGTCCTCATTGTCGTCAAGAGCACTCTTCTAATTGTACTTGTACCTTTTGTACTTCTTCTGCTTGCCATTGATGTCCTCCTCATCATCAAGAGAACTCTCATCATTGTATTTCTACCTCTTGTACTTTTTCTGCTTGACATTGATGTCCTTCTCGTCATCAAGAGAACTATCATCGTTGTATTTGTGCCTCTTGTACTTTTTCTGCTTGCCATTGATGTCCTCCTCCTCGTCAAGAGCACTTTTCTCGTTGTATTTGTACCTCTTGTACTTCTTTTGTTTACCATCAATGTCCTCCTTGTCAAGAGCAGTCTCTTCGCTATATTTGTACCTCTTGTACTTCTTCTGTCTGTCAACGATGTCCTCGTCGTCGTTCAGAGCACTCTCATTATTGTATTTGTACCTCTTGTACTTCTTTTGTTTGCCATCGACGTCCTCGTCATCATCAAGGGAACTCTTATCACTTTATTTGTACCTCTTGTACTTCTTCTGCTTGCCATCGAGGTCCTCCTCGACGTCGAGGGAGCTCTCATCGCTATATTTGTACCTGTTGTACTTCTTCTACTTGCCATTAATGTCCGCCTCATTGTCGAGAGAACTCTCATAGTTGTATTTGTACCTCTTGAACTTCTTCTGCTTGCCATTGATGTCCTCCTCGTCGTCGAGAGCACTCTCGTTATTGTCTTAGTAGTGTCCTCCTCAAGAGTAGTCTTATTATGCTTGTAGCCCATGTCCCAAAAGGTGAAGCTATCTCCCATACCTGCTCGTATCATAAATGTAGAAAAAAAATATATTATTCAATGTGTAATGGGATTTTAGTATATTAGTATAAACATTTTATATTAACAGGAAATTATCAGAATGAATTCTAGCAAAACAAGGAACACAAAGAAATGAAGATCTTATCTTATTGCCCCTTTAGTTCCATCAAATCACATATACCGCATTTCTGCACCTTAATTTTATGAATACCAACATGTACTATATTAAAAAAAAAAGTATTCCTGCTATGATCTTGATGTTTCTCTTATTTATTAAGCAATTCTTTTGTTGGGTTTGGGCTATAATGTTACATGGTTCTAACACATGTCAAGTAAGTTTTTTTTTCCTGGATTAAATATTGTAAATAAAAGAAAAAAAATCATTTGCTGTTAAAAGAATAAACCCTTTAGCCATAAAAAAAAAAATCCCCCCCTTTTAAATTTTTGTTTTCTTTTTTGTAAACTCTATATTATGCAACGATTACAAATTTTTTTTTTTAAAATAAAATCATTGCAGTTTTAGTTCAAAGAACTTCTAGAAAAGTCAATATATGCTGTATTTTTATTATGGTATAAATTTTTCTCACAACCTATATTGAAATTTTGAATAGAGTAAGGCTATAGCTCTAGCTGTAAGAGCATCTCATACTATTTAAAAAAATATTTCTATTTTAAATGGATTCCATCTCTTGTACCTTTTATTTTTAATTCTTTGCGATATGTATATAATAATTTAAGACTGCGGAACATTTTGCTTTTCCATTTTGAATAATCTATACTGCATTTTTTTGGCATATGATCAAAATATATGCATTTAATTAATTGAAATTATTTAAATAAATAACGAGTATCTAATACCTAATGCAAGAATACAGATTTGAAAACAATCCCACGGCTAAACTAAAAATAACGAGTTGCTAATTTTTCATCCAGCAGGAGGTCTTTAAGCAATATCCAGGGTACGAATCTTATTATTAACTAAACCCAATGTTAGTTTCTATCATTAATTTCCAGAATCATTTGTAGATATTATATAATGAAACTGTTATAGAAACTTATCAAGGTGAGTTAACATAACATTTTAATAATTAAAAACATGTTTTGCAAATTGCATTCGTTCTCCCTTAATATTATTAGGTTAATGAAAACATTAGATTTGAAACAAACCAGGTTACAAAAAGATTTAAAAGATCTTGTGGCATAGGAGTGTTTGGCAACTTGGATTGCCAATAAACCTCAGCAGGCAGAGCAGCATTGCTTCCTATGGTCACCACCTACTATAATATAATCAATAATAAAATTTAGGTTAAATAAAAGAAAACAATATTATATAATATACATGTTAAAAAAAAAACTAGGGTAATATTATGAAACTTACAGAAAGCAAAGAAAGTAGGGTTAGGAGCAAAAACTCCATTGGAAGCAAAGAATAGAATTGCATGTTTGGATGAAGCAACACCATCAAGCTTACCCTCTATTTGTAGGATTTCTTTGGGACTTAAAAGCCTCTGCTTAATTTTAAGTTCAACAAAATAATTGGAATATGGTTTAGTTATTAGCAGCATGCTTAACTTTTCTGTGATGTCTGATTCTCGGATTGAGGGAAAATTTGTTACTAAAGAAAAATTATAGAATGGAACAGTGACGGTATGTCATAAGTGACGTGTCGTAACCAATAAATAAAATTAAAACATGTGGCATTAATTTGAATTATTTTTAAAAAATAATAATAAATGATCGTATTAAATACAATATTAAATAGACACATAAATCAATAATTGTATTTAATATATTTATTTATTATTTTTATCACGTATTTTAATTTTATTAGTTGGTTATGACACGTCAATGCCGTAAATGATCTGCTTAATTGCTTTTGTAAATTACTTAAATCCAAATCTATTAATGTAAAATGGTTAATCTAAATTAAGTAAATAGTTAATTAGTCTAATTTATATATCATATCAAATTTAAATCAATATCTGATATATAATTTCACACTTAAAAAATATATAAATTGCAAATTGAAAAAAACTGATTCAACTATTTCATGTAATTATTTGAAGTGTTTAATAGTAAGCAATAAAATGAACAGGTGATAATTATTTTTCTAACAACTTCATTGACATGTCCAACATTAATAGGCCGATTATTAATTAATCGTCAGTTGATAATTATTTTTCTAACAACTTCGTTTACAGACATGTACAACATTAATAGTAAGTATTAAAATGAAGAGTTGAAAATTATTTTTCCAACAACGTCACTGACAGACATGTACAACATTAATAGTAGTATTAAAATGAAGAGTTAATAATTATTTTTCTAACAACTTCACTGACACACATGTACAACATTAATAGTAAGTATTAAAATGAAGAGATTGGTAGAGAAAAAAAAAAGGAAAAATTTACGACTATCTTTCAATATTTTACTTAAAATTACATTTTTCTTTTTATAGTTTTTGATATGGACAAAAACTATCCATATTTTATTATTCCGTCCTCTTCCGTCCGAGTGAGGCTACACTTCTCGATCGAGAGCCTCTCGATCCAATTTTAAAATGTTTTTTCTGTTATACTGGGTCCCGTTTGTTAAAAGGGTTAAAAACCTATAATTGTAATAGTCAAAAGAAATGGGGGGCAGAAATGTCTAT
>CATIWJ010194760.1:0-26140 GCA_949640765.1 Croton laevigatus
ATAAGGCAAAGATAAATCTTATTTAATAAAATTATTTTATTTAATTAAGATTATAAATCCTATTTAGAATAGGATTAAGCTGGCCGAATTTGAGAGGGTTTTATTTTTGACTAAAGAGTTAAAAATTGAAAGTGGACTTTGGTTTTTGACGTGGCAACATTAAAATGAAAATTGTTTTCATTTTAAGTGGGAGCTTTTCATTTATAAGTTAAAGACAAAAAATCAAAGTGTTGATAAGTTTGAATGGAACAAAACTTGTTTTATTTTATTATATTATTCCAATTTTGGCTTTCCTGATATAATGGATTAGATTCATTATTATTTTTGTTTTGAAATTGCATTACAAAACAAAAGATGATTATGAGTTTGGAGTTGGAATACCCAAAAAAAATAACTCATTATTATTCCACTGTTTCCACGTGAACAATAGAAATAGTTTAATTTATGGTCAAGTGGAGAAAAAAAAATGCAAGCTAAGTTTTTAATTTAAAAGTGGGATAACAAATAGAAAGAGGGCTTTCATTTTTAAAGAGGAAGATATACAAAAGAAAAAAATACTTCTTAAGTTATTCGCAGCTTCTCAATTTCGTTTTGGAACGAAATAATTAGGAAATAGTTTCCTGTCTTTGCTATTTTTCTTGTGCAATTTAGTTTCAAGTGCTAGCACACTTCAGTCTTTCCTTTGATCTTAGTGTGTGTGAAGAAAGAAGGGACTGCCCTTAGCATCCCTATAGTCATTTCAAATTGACAAGGATTCCGCAGGGAGGCTTACAGCTATCCAGTTAAAGCACGCTACAAGAGGTAAATTTCTAACCATCCTTATACTTAATTGGGTTAATTAAAACTGTTCTAGGGAGGTTTCCCTGTCATTTTGTTTCCGCTGCCTAATATTTACTTGCTATTTTGAGTAATTGTTATGTCAATTGCATGTGGGAAACCCAACACTATTACTATAGGAAGCATGGCCGGCTTATAGGTTGTGCAATAGGGCCCAACAATTCAAGAATGACCCTAAACTCCTCACAGAGGAAGCTGGAACAACTCGTGAAAAACCATCAGCAAAGAAGGAAAAAATTATGAAATCTCTCCTACACCTACAACAAGAAGGTAAGCTACAGGCACAATAATTCCGATTTTTTCAATTAACTATAGTTATGATTTTTATTTAATTTGATTTTCTTTCAAAACGAATCTTTGAGTTTTTTTCTTGCATTTGTAGAGTGATTTTCTATGTAGAAGAGGAGAAGAGAGGAAGTTTTGGGCTTTACGGAAAGTACAATGATTAATGGCAATGGTTATGATTCTATCATGGAGAAGAAGAATGTCAATTTGGGTGGTGGTTTTGAGGACATTTATGGTGAGGATACTGTCATGCAGGATCAACTTATCACCCCTTGGACTGTCTTTGTTGCAATGTGAGAGTGAGACCTTCATTTTTCTTAATAAAAATTTTATAATATCTTATTGTTTATGACCTCTGATTAGTTTTTATGTTCTGCATTGTCTTTAGTTTTGTCTCTTTTGATTTTCTTGATTCGGGTTTTCTTTATATTAGCTCAAGTTGTCATCTTTATTATGCTCTACTCTTCTGATTTTGCTTAATTTAAATGTTTTTAATCATGGGGGCTCTTTAAATTAAAAGAAGGAATAAGCTTGAGTGATAGTAAATCTAAATGTTACTTTATTATAATTTTGAAATCAGATCATTTTCTTTGAACAAAAATGGGTGTAAACTGCTAATTAATATTTAATTTCTGGATTTTAAGAAAATGAGAGGTAACAATATTTCCTGATGAAATTTTAAATCATATTTTGAGGGAGTGAAGGAATTGGCTTCACAAATAAAAATAATTTAGAAAAGAGTCTCATTACTTAAAACAATGTAAAGATTAGTAACTTATAGCAAAAAATGACCCTTGATCAATTTATTATGTAAAACTAATTACCTCACTCAAAAAGTAATTACACTCTCATTTTGAGAGAGTGTATTACACTCTTTATTTTATAAATATTTTAAAAATTAATATTAATTAACACCAAACTTTAAATAATTAAAAACTTAATAAATAAATTTAAAAACACATTTCAATTAAAAATTTAATTTATTATTCTATTAATATAATTTTTTAATTTTCTGAAAAATAAAATTTAAAATTTTTTTATTTATATTATAATCTTGCTAAATTTAATATTATACATTATAAATATAATAAAAATAAAAAATAAAAATATCAGAAATTATAATTAATAATAAAAAATATATTAAATTATATTAATAAAAAATATATATATTCTATACTAAAAAAACTAAATAAAAAATAACTAAAATATGCAAAAATAAAAATTTTTGAAACAATCATTCAACACACATTCAAAATTGATTAAAAAATTATTCAACACACATTCAACATCGATTCAACATTTATTCAACAATTATTCAACACATATTCAACTTCGATTCAACAATTATTCAACACACATTCAATATCAATTCAACTTCAATTCAACAATTATTCAATACACATTCAACATCGATTCAACTTCAATTCAACAATTATTCAACACACATTCAATTTCGATTCGCAATTATTCAATTACAAAATTAATTTATAATTCTATTAAGTAAGCATATGCAACAAAGACATTTTTCACGCCTTAAAATGTTTTTCTTCGCTTTCTTTGCAAATTTGGAGCTTAGGTTGGTGAGCAAGCTTAATCTTATTTTTAGGAAGAATCATCAAGCGCCTTCAAAATTTTTGGATTGGCGAAATGGACTTTTTCAAAACAAGTAGATGGGAAAAAATGGAAAAGAAAAATGAAAGAATAAAGAGAAAGAAGGAACCGCGTGATAATTGTTAAAGATTGCGTCAGAAAATGATAATAAAATTTAATCTGTCAGTTTTTCACTTTTTGTTTAAGCCCAACACCGTTTTCCCAAAGAGACAAAAATGGGTAGCAAATCCCATATATATCCCCTGTGTTAAGTGGCTAGGCCATTAAGGGATGAGGTAAGGAATTGTGTTTTCCGGACTTATATATAAAACGGGAATAAAATATATTTTAAACGCTTAATAATCTTTTTTTTTATCCAAACTCTAAATCCTAATTCAAATAGATGATTTTTAATTATTTTTAAATTCTAAATATATTAAAGGGTTTTTAACAACTTTCGTATTTAAAATTCTAAAATAAGTAAATGTTAACCATTTTCAAATATTAACTAATTGTCATATTATTAGCATGATTTAAAAAAAATATATACATATTTCAAATATTAGCTAACAAATGTATTTTCATTATATATATATATATATATATATATATGTGTGTGTGTGTGTGTGTGTGCGAGCTTGTATTTATAGTAATTAAAAAATTGACATTTATTAAATATAAGTTTAAAAAGTTAATATTTAATATTTTAAAATCTATGATATTTACTAAAAATAAATTTTAAAAGTATACGTTTACTATTTTTTACCATATATTAAAATGAAAAGTTCATACTTACTAAGACACCAAGCTAGCTATTTTTCCGTTAAAAAAAGTTACGCATTTCTTTTTCAGGAAGTACATTTGTAAGTAAATTAAATATTTGTTGGCTGATTTTATAAATTCGTGGAAAATTAAATTAAAAAATAAAATATATTATTAAAATATTATTATATATTTAGTAATAAATATTTTTAAATGAAAAAATAAAAATAAAATAAAATTTATTTACGTATTGACAGCTAAGAAAGTGGACTTACTTTGTTAGAGAGGAAAACTCACTCCTACTAAACAAGGGGAGTGATTGAGTTTCATACTTTCATTGAATTTCAGTTTCTTTTTAGACAAATAACCGATTTTTCAGAAACTTAGACTACTTTTTTGAATACTTTTATTAATTATATTATAAAAATATGAAAACTTTCCATTTAGGTCAATTTTTTCTTTTTTAATCTATTTTATTTTAATTGTTTCATATTTTAATGATCAATTAATGTTTAATATGGATTAATTTATTGTCAATTATATAAACTAATTATAAATAGTTTATGATAAACTATTTTATTTATAATATATTATATAGAATAAGTGAGGTTGCACATATATTATAATTTATCAAAAAAAAATTAGTACCTATATCTAATAAAATTTATTTACAACGTATTTTATTGAATAATTATTCAATAACCAGGTGGAGCTCGTAAAGCTCTTTCAAATTTCACCATGTTCATACCTACAATTCCATAATTTCGAAAGAAAACTTAATTTCCTCAACTTATAAGTTACCAGTGTTTGAATATTCTGGAATGCTCCAGATATTTGATGAAATGCCAGAAAGACGAGTATTAAGGTTAAGGAGCAAAACAGAGTCATTTTCCATGTGGAGGTTGGGTGAAGGAAGGCTTTATGCGCCTTCCATCTATTTGAGAGACACACACAGCTCATTTTCTCATGGATAGAGAGTGCTCGTGTCAATGAAACATGTGCTTAAAGGGTTTATAATGTGATTTTTTATTTGAGGGTGCTAATGTACAAAACGGGTGGTAATGTAATGAAAAATTTTAGGAGGCAAGAAAAAGCATGGCTTTGAATGGCACTCTCGCTGAGAGAGAGATTGTAATTAAAAAAAGCCATACTCTTAATGCAGGAATTTAAAGATAGTCATCGAGAGCTATAAAACCACAACTTTTAAAGAACTAAATTCACAGGAATGAATGGGAACCGCCTCTAGCAGATTTTCTAAAAAGATGCAGAACGACTTAAAAGGAGGGATTTTAACTTTTAAGCTTGGTGGAAAGAAATGAAGCACGACAGATAATCTATTGGCAAGCAAAAATGTGAAGCAAATTTGTGATCCTTTAATTCTTGGAACTTTGGCCTCCAAGGAAGTTAATTCATATCAGTGGCAATTTGCAATGAAATGTGGTAGTTCTGACTCTTTATGGAACAAATGGAAAATCCTCTAAAATTTGAAAATGCCATTGCCATATGCAAAGAGCTCCGTTAAGGAATTGCAGCTTTCCATATAATTATGTTAAAGAGAAATTGTAACAGCCTAACACACGGTTTATCGCTAGAAAATGTACAGACCACTGTTTCTTTAGGAATTTAAATTTCCCATTTCTTGTAATGATTTCCTAAGAATTATTAATTACTTTTTTTTGAGAGGGGAAAAAAATGTGATTAATAATGAAGAGAAGATGATGATAATAATAGTCTCAATCATTCACTTTGTTGTCCTATTTATAGGACCCAAATATGAATAAGAAAATTATTACTCTCAATTATACTCAACTTACTATAAGATTAACTCACTTTCAATAGTAGAGATAGTCAATCGTAGTGGGTGACTCATAGGCATCCAAATAATAATAATATGCTAAACAATTTCACCAAATGAACTCAATTTTAAAAAGATAATGCGTGTAGAAAATACAGGTAGTCCCAAAAGAAAGCCTAATGACAATTCTTGGTAATTAATTTGGATATTTTGGAGTCAAATCAAGAATAATAGAGATATGTACATACAGACAAACAGCATTGCTTAAATATCCAAAACACCAAGCACTAAACCATAATCTATTCATGCTTCTTACCTTTCAGCCCTCCTTTGGGGATCTTGCTAAGAAGACCTGAATCCAGCTTCCGGTATTGGCCTTTTAGTTGGTCAAGTAATTTATACACCATGTCATCAACTTGGTCTTCGTACCTCTCATACAGCACCGGTAGAGTGTGAGCAGCAACAAAACCTTTAGAAGAAACAACAGCAGATTTGTTATACACAATAAACATCATTTTTAGTTTTATTTTCTTTCATTTCTGTAAATCAGGAATACTAGCTTGACTTGTCAATAGTCTTGTGTTTCTACTTTCTCTACGCCTTTGGCCAAATATTTTGTATTAGTTAGAGATTCATGGATATTTCAATCATTTAGTTAAATCGTGTTGCTAAACTGCATGGGAACCTAGTACAGGATTAATGCTAAACTGCAAGTTTGAGAGTGTTTTGATATGATAGGCATCATTATTGCTAAACTGCATGGGAAGGGAAGTTAGTACAGGATTAATGTTTTTAAGGGGAAAAATATAGATATCCACACCATTGCCAGAGGAAAAGGTTTTTATCAAACTGCAAACCATATCAAGACCCTTGGTATTTGATTTCTAATCTTCAAAAAAAAAAAAGGAAAAAGGAAGACAAAGTACTCATTTTTCCGCAAGATGTGATCAAATTCTTAGTACATCTCTGTTTTCAAAATTGAAATTAAGTAGAATATTAGCTCCATCAGCATAATCACTGTCAACAGAACATTTACTTTCTTTTATCTTTTTGCAGTCGAAAAAATCTGACAAGCTATTCTTTGTTACCCTACTTAACTTTTTCTCAAACTTCTTCACAACAAAAGTCGACATTTTCCTTGTTTTCCTTTCATCATTGCAAGAGTTTCACATGTTCCTCTCCATTGTTCAATTTCTTTTTTCATGGTATCAAAGCCAGGTAGAGACAGAGAACCTTTGTTTATCAAACACCCCACAAAAAGCCCAAACCAACCAACAAACCCTGTCTATAAAATACCCACCACCGACCAGCTTTGTCACAAATTCCAGTCACCATGCCACCCTACACCACAGCCAACCAGTACAAACGCTAGCATGTGAGGCAATTTTCAACAACTGTTGATCTCAATTTTGACACCGATCTACTCGCCAACATCCCACAACTCTGCTGTCAATATTTCCTCTTCTGGTGCTTTCCAAAGCACTGCTAGACTAAGGGGGGGAACCCTCTTTTTTTACTAATCCATACTTCTTCTCTCACCCAAAAATGTCTGATTCCTCAAGCCACAAATAAACCTCTTTTTTCTAACCTTCCCATCATTACTTTAGTTAAACTTTCATAGGGTAGTAATTATTCCTCTTAGTCTTCTTTGATGGAATTATGGTTTATGGATTAAGGATGTGATGAACATTTGATTCAATAAAAAGCCATGGATATTATTATAGCAAATAGTACAGCCTGAACTAGAACTGATGCTCAACTATGCACTGCAGCCTACTGTGCCATTCTCTTGACTTCAAATTGCTTTATCTTGAAAAGCCTGTAGGTAGTTGTGAACTGACGCCAAATCTTTGTACACAAATGTTATACAAAGAATTTATTGTGTTGTGCCTAATACTGTCCAGGTGCAACAAAAATCAACAAGACATGGCTCAGTATGTCGAAAAAGTTGAGATTCTGCAAGATGAATTCAATTCTTATATGCCTTTTTGAGAAAATGCTGTTGAAAAAAAAAAAAAAAAACCAAAGAAACAAGTTCATCATCTTGTTGGCTCTTATAGGTCTATGACTTGATCTTGGACCAATTCGAGATCAAATTTAGACTGGTTCTACTACACCTACTCTAGAAGATGCCTTCACTCGCCTTCTTTGTATCTCGATGATCCAACTCCAGCCTCTCTAATATGGAGGCATCAGCTTTTACCATTTAAAATAATGATAAAGAAAAAAACAAAAAAGAATAACTAATCCAAACTTCATTGCACTCAGGGTGACAAATTTAAAGTTGAGCATGAGTCCTAGGGGAATCTAGTCCAGAATCGAGAATCGAACCAAATTGAATCATAACCGGAGAAGAACTTGTAGTCTTCGAACGGTAAGCAGATCAGAATCGAAAAAGTTACCAGATAATTCCTATTATAGTTCTTGCTAAGAATGAATCAAACCAAAACAGAATGGAAAAGAACTGTCATTGTAGGAACCAAAGCAGAACCGAACCGAAATTTCAGTTCTGACCCTAGTCTTGTCAAGACCTAAACTGGTACTAGACCTATATAGTCCTAGACAAATCAGGTCATACTCGGGCCACTTGTTGAAAAATGAATGGTAATCCAGTACAACACCAGTCTACTACCATTGGAAGACAAGTTGCTCATGTGCCACAAAGTACTAGAGTCCGTATTATTTTGTTGCCAAATGCATCACATAACTCCAATAAGTGGTTCAAACTTCAAAGTATAACGAATACGTACAATTCCAAGCAATCAAACAACATGCACGTCAGCAATTTCGACAACAGTCATCCTCTCAGTCTAGCAGTTCAATTAATTGGTTATTAACAACTACCACACCCTGGACACTTGATCCCGGTGCTTCAAATCACACCTCTAGTTATCACACACTTTCCTCTAAACTCTTCTAGACATTCCACGGTTACCTAGCTAATGGATCACAAACTTAGACTAGTCCAACCTAGGCCATGGCTTTGACATTAGTCTTGTTTACCTGTGATTGTCCATTAGCAAAATTACAAAACAACTTAATTAAATTGTATCTTTTACAATTGACCATGTCTTTGTGCAAGATCAACATATGACAAAATTATTGGACCCAAATATGAGTCACAATAGTTCTATTGTCTTTCCATTCCACTACAAAAAAAAAAAAGGTGTGGAGAGTTTGAAAAAAATAGGCAATAAATTGAGTTTGATAAATTTTTTTTCATTTTTTTTAAGTAGTAGTTTGATAAATTTAATGGATGGCCACAAGTTGCCAAATTAGTTTGTACCTTTAAAGTAGTTCATGAGAAGTTGCAAGTGTTGGATGAAAAATGGCCACTATTTTTCCCATTTATGTCAAATTATTGTAAATTATTCCCATTTAAAATGAGGGCAGCAGCGGTATAAAGCCACTTGAAATTCTCCAATTAACCTAAACTTATGAAGAAGCAACATGCATAATATTGCGTCCAATTCTTACTCCCTTCTCAATATCAGCCGTTTCTAACTTCATTTTTCATATCTTCAGTTAAATTTTTTCTTATGTTACCTCTTCTTGTTGATGCATCACAAAGGTTTGGTGCTTTTGTTAGATCATTTATGCCACCTTCGATTTGTTCTTCTATTGGACTGGCCATAGGTTTCGGGCATATTATGTGCTGATCTCACACATCTCCTTCCATTAAAAAATGGTTGACAACATCTCTGTATAAACAGGATGGGACCTCAAATACATGTGCTCACTTCAGCATCTACTTTTCTCCAATTTCGCTTAGAGATCTCAAATCTGTTTAGAAATCATTATCCTAATTTTTAGCAGGAACTAAAATTTTAGCCTAACTTTTTGCTTCATTCAATAGGAATCAAATTTAACCAAATCAAATTCCACTTTTGCAACATTATTTTCCTTTTGCCACCACATTTTCTTAAACTTTGAACATTATTTTTCCTTTCCACCACATTCTCTCTCCTCTAGTGCCTATATGTAACAAAAAAAATTTGGACTTTATGAGGGGTTATTTTAGGGAAGATATGGAGAAAAGTACACACCTTAACATTTGTACAAAATAAAATGTTATCAATATAAATAGAACAAGGTTGTAAAAATCAATTTGGTGTTTCCATTGAGAATCTTCAAAGTAACAATGGTAGAGGATATCGAGAATAAAGTTTTCATTATGTACATGCCAAGTCATGAATTAGTAATTGCATCCAATCTCCAAAAAATCTCAATTATTATATGGACTTTTCAACTATCACCCTCAAAAAACCAAACACTACATTATGTAAAGTTGTCCGACTAAGATTAACTGGAAAGAAAAAGTAAGTTGATATATTCCACACCATTGCAAGGGGAAAAGGTTTTTATCAGTGATCAACAGGTATCATGATCTTTTTTTCAATTAATTTCTATCTTAAGTTTTTCCATTCAAAAGACCCATGTTTCATCACCAACCACAAGTGCTCTGCACAATTGTAAATGCGCAATTCCTTACACAAACTGATGAGCCTGTATACTGCTTTCTCAAATTGATAGTGCAAAATTTAGAAGCAAGGAATTTAAGGGGAAAATTTTATGTTTTGTATTCTAGCAAAATTCTCAATCAAGGAAGAGTTTTGGAATTGAGATTTTTTATATTAAATGTCATGATTCAGTACTCTTGTTATTTTTAACATATATAGTTATCACAGCGTACAGAATTTATAAGCAAAGACTTTAAGAGGAAAAATTGGAGCTGTTTATCCTAGCAAAAATCTCATCAAGGGAGAGTTTTGGAATTGATGAGATTTCTACATAGAATGTCATGATTACTAATGTTATTGTTGAAATATATAGTTATTAGGGCATTTAGTAATTAAGGAATGACTCATGGCTTAATCTAGATGTTAATAATGAACTAATTCTTGCATATATTCTCCTAAAGGAGTTATTTCTCCTTGTTGTTACATAATGTAATGATCAATAATGTAGTCTTACCATATATTACACCTATTTCTCCTTATATATTTTAAGTTTTTTTTTTTTTCTAGTAATGAAAAAAATAAATTAATTAAGCATTGAATGTCTGATTTGTACATATCAAAAGTATGTTGACCAAATACATAAAAATTGCCTCTGAACTTTCCACTTCTAATCTTGTACACTTGAACATTGAGAAGACTTATTATTCCTCTCAAGTTCCAAAATTGCAACCATTAAAAACTTTGAGTTGCAACAATTATTAATTGAACTCTCTGTTTTGTAAAATTAGATCACTTTTAGAATTATAGAAAGTTGAAAAATGTGGGAATCGCTATTCCAAAACTTGTACTAATAGAACATAACATCATAGCTCTGCAATTTGCATATAAAAGAAAAAAATCCTACAAGTTGAAGCTAATTTAGAAAGGGGCAGAAGGTGTACATGATTTACAAGTTGAAAGGCAAAATAAGTCCCCAGATCCCCCCCCACAAAGTTCAACGTGCCACAAAATTGAAGTTGTAGAGTTAATTAAGAAGAAATGAGCTTTTATATTTTAGGCCAAACTACTTCAAGAATATAAACATATTCCGGATTTAATTAACTCATAAGCACTCTTTCAAAAAAAAAAAAAAGAATAACTCATAAGCAAAACTATTAATTTATAGCAAAAACTCATTTAGGAAATCAGCAATGCTTACCTATATACACAACAGTTAGAAAGTTGCACCAGCTCCCAATGATAGCAGCAGCCCACAAACTAGCTACAATCTGATACAATAATCAGTCCCATTACGAGTTAGTTAAAAGTCCATTATATAAGTAAAATTCATGATTTAACTTGGACCAATTGCACCGAGTGAAAGGTAAAAACAAAGTAAATTAAAAAGTTTCTACTGCTTGTGCCAATTTAATGCTAGAACTCATGAAAAATAAATTTCACTTTCACATGTAAAAACTTGATTCTACACTCCTTTGGAGGTAAAAGAGATATAAAAGAAATTTCTACGGATGCTCTATGAATGTTTCAAATCTAAACTCCACTATAGATAAGCACTAGACGATTAGCATATTAGTACAATGGTTTGATATTATTTCATTTGCACCTCAAAATTTCTGTATGCATCCAATCTTGACATTGCAAGGCAAGCATACTATTAATAGGACAGGGACAATTTTGAAAACAATATTTTTCTTTTAATTACAATTTTACATGTATCATGTAGCATGATTTTCATTAGGAAGTAAAAATACCTCTAAAAAGTGAAAAATAGAACTGGGAAAACTATGATGAAATAGTTATATGGCCAGGAATGTGACTAGCCTTTAAGAGTTCAGATGCAACAAGGATAGTAAAGCAACAACAAAAAATCATAAAATCCAGATTATATATTTCACCTTAAGATAGTAGGTATAACTGAGTATAATTTCAGTGATTTTCCAAGGAAGTGGCTACGTAATGTATTCGAGCATAGTCAGGATACTTTAAAGTAATCCACTGAAATATTTTGGTAATACCAACTGAACAATATGGATTATGTAAATTGTGCCGTTCACCCAACTGAACAATTAAGGATTATGTAAATTTGTCATTTACTCTGCTAAAGAACTGCATAGTTCCCTCATTTCAACATTAAAGTATAAAAAGCCATTCCAGAACCCCTGTTATTTTGCTTCTAGAGATTTGCTGATCTCTTTATTGATTAGTATGCCCATGCATCATCAGCTCATCTGAATTATAGGCAGACTTTTTATCCACACCGTCATAAGCTTATTCATTCATTTAATATTCTTTTTGAAGTTCAAGAAAGTTTTTGTATCTTCAATTAGTTTAATTTTTGGAGGGAATATTGTTTTTGTTTTCTGTAACAGCAACAAAGTTAGTGGGTTCTCATACATTGGGCTTCAGCATTTTAGTAAACAAAGCATTGTAGGCATTCTTAATATCTACTTTGGTAATTGGTACTTCAGTATCATGTACCCACAAACAAATAGGAAATCAGTAGGATCTGCTTCCTAGTGACGCTTGATTCTAGAACCTATTGATAAGTGTGACATGATCAGCCCTTTGAAGGTTTCATTCATCTTAAGGACATGTTTTCTGTTTATGCATGAATGATTTCTACATACTTCAATAACAAAGGGTATCCCCTGCTCACAGGGCTTCACGCTTTGCAAGGGTTAAAGAAGGTTTTTGTACCATAATAGCCCTCTTCCTGCTTCCCTGCTTCTTATACAGAAAGGCGCTTGAAGACCCAAACCCATGAGTCAGGGAAAGAAACCCAACCATTTTATCAAGGCTCAACCTCATCAACAATAAAAGAATAAACTAGAAAAATGCAGACAGTTGCATGATTAAGGAAATAAGCTAATCTCTTTTGAATATGAAACAAAAGGAACATCATTGAGAAAACTTCAAAAGTTCAAACATACCGAAAGAAATTGTTTCAAATTTCCTCTGCAAGAAACATCCTGAAGAAACTGCAAAGCTCTGTTAACCTCAACTCCAATTGATCTGCCAATATTGACAAATAACTCTTCAGGTAGAACAAGGCGGGGCACCTTTGAAGAGGAACTGATTGCCACAAAATATTAATTACAAAGAGTTATTTGTCAAAAAAGATTAGAAATCCAAAAATGAGAAAAAAAAAGTACAATGATAACTCAATTTAATTACCTTTTAACTAATCCTGATGCATTTGTCCACAAAAATTGTGCAAGCATAACAAGAACCAGCGCAAAAAATACAAGAGTCAGAAAATGGTAATTGAGCCATTCAAAGAGCACCCAAATGACTGTTGCAGCAGCCAGCACACCAGCTGAGATCTTTTTATTCCTCCATAGAAGAACGTCAGCAGCTGTAGGATTTTGGATAGAAAGACCAGTAAGAAAATATTAACCATTGCATTGATAAGAGTGAGAGAAAGAAAGATGATCCCACGTTTCCCGCCTCCCAAAAGATGATGGACAGGCTTCTGACGTCCAAACAACCGATTGAAACGAGAAGTTACTGAGCTTGATTCTTCCTCGAAAAATGACACAGATTTCTGCTTTGGAACACTGTCAGCAAGGGCTTCTACAAGGTTGTTTAACAAGTTCTCTGCTTTCTCAGCCATATTTCCAATCTATAAAAAAAAAAAAAAAAGAATGCCAGTTATTCCCATAAATTGAACCCATGGATAATTATGCAGCTGGATTTCATTGTCACATGAGAAAAGAATGATTCCAGGAAGTTAGAATTAGAAGAGGAGAGAGAGGAAGAGAGAAAGGGGAAAGAATGAAAAGTAAACTGGTCTTTTGAGCAGACTACGAGGTTTAGCTGAGAACAAACAAAGTATATCTTTGTCAAAGTTTCATATTTTAAAGACCAACATAAAACTCCACGCCATGAAGAAAGGTAAAGCCATACTGAAAATACAGACAGAAAAATACCATCCAACTTACCAACTCAATTTTATTTGTAAGTTCCACATGCAGGAACCACTAGAATCCTATAGTAGTTAAATAGTAACACATAGCACTGAGAAGAAGTTATAAAAGCATTGAGTATTGAAATATGAAAACAGAAAACATCATCAAGCTGAGCATAACCAGTTGATGCTAGAATATCAAAGGTATAGTTAACACTTGACACAAGCCAAATAGAAATATTCAAATTTGATAAGATGTTAGCTTCTTCAACATTTTTCCAGTTATTGGTGAAGTTATATATTTATTTCAAAGTGAAGACCTTAGAACGCCTGAATTAACTTTGTTTTTGCCCAAGAAAAATATCAGACAATCTCAAAAAAAGAAGGATACGGAAAGTTATTTAAAAATTTTAAAAACCTAAGGCAGTTCCAATTAGTTATATCGCGACACTCCCATGGAACCCTAAATAACAATCAAATCAAAAGCTTTCAGTTTCCATACAAATAAATAAAATCAACTTAACAAAGAAGGACCAAAATCAACAACCACAACCACAAACAGAAGTAAATGAAACTAACAACAGCATTTTGAAGGTAAACAGCAAATTCAAAATCAGTAAACTGAACATTTTACCAGTAAACTCCAAAATTAAATTAAACTGAAGAAATAAAAAGAGAAATAAAATAAAAAGTTGCAGTACCAAGTAGAGAGGATGAAAGAAGAATGGGCAGACAAAGAGGTTGCTTGGGTTTAAAAAATGGTTGAAAGCAACATACTATATGAAATTAATAGCAGTAGCATCAAAAAGGAAGAAGAAGAAGAAGACAAGAGTACTGGGCAGTAAATAAAAAGAACGAGAACTCGGTTTGTTGAATTCTGACTGGAAGTTATGGCACGAAACTCACACCTAACCACTTTTTTTATTATTATTATTTTTTAAGGTTTATTAAGGTTTTCTTAAATAAATTAAACTGATTAATCAGCTTTTCAATTTTTAAAATATAATATAATTTAAAACTTATGTACGACCTCTTTCACGTGTGCAACTTACACATGTTTAATGATGTCCTTCTTTCAGAAAAAAATATATTGTTTTCAAGTATTAAGATATCTCCGGCTCCCAAGAAAAAGTATTATTATCTCCTACCGTTGGAATGTGTTTTCAAATTTAAGTGTATTATTATCTCCTACCGTTGGAATGTGTTTTCAAATTTAAGTGTTTAATTAATGTTTAACTATTTAAATAGTTATTAATTATTTTTAATATTTATTTTAAAAAAATTAAAAATATCAAGTCTAATATTAGATAAAAGTTATTTAAAAAAATTTTTTTGAAAGTTATCCACGAATACAGTCTTATTTTGAAATACAATGTATTAAGATTGATGGTTTTTCTAAACAGTGCAACTTTATACTATTTAAACATTAATTAATAATATAAATTCACATTGGAAATTATAAATTTTATTGCTTTACATATATTTAAACAAGAGTAGGATTTAGTATAGGATATGCAAACCCTAAGAGATTTGATTTAGGGTTTTGACTTGTTCTTCCAAATAGAAGCTAAATGTATATGTGTTTTTATAAGAGTTCAAGAAGAAAAAGGAGTTAATAAGGGCCGAGTAGTTGCCTACGTAGGGGAAGGAGCTAAAACCTAAGGTTTGGAACTTTAACCACTTGCTTTTAACTTGTTTTCAAGCATACCTAAAGTTTTGTGTAAATATTTGTGTTTGTTTTGCATTTTGGTTAGACATGACTCATGATTTTATTATGAGTTAAAATCAAGCATGAGATTTTAAACTTTAACATGATTTTCACTCATAGAAATGCCATATTTTGAAAATGTGCCTAAAAGCATTTTTATGGCCATGGATGTCATGTTTAAATGGTTTTTGAATCATTGGATTTGGAGTTAGATGTTAAAAGTTATGTTTGAAAATGTTTAGAACGTGCAGTCTGAACTAACGGGTGTCACGCTCACTACAATAGTGGCACGCACATAACAGCCTTGTTAGAAACAAATAAAAGTTCTAAAAGAGGTTGTCGCGCCCGTCATCTAGTTGTCTCGCTCACGATGAAAGCAAGGATTTGTTCCAAGAGACCTCGTCTTGCCTGCGACCATTTGGAGCGCCGGCTAACAAAACATCATTTGACTGATCCAAATTCCAGAGGGGTTCGTTGCGCGGGCGACAAGAGGGGCTCGTAGGGTGCACAACAGAATCGTCACACTTGCGATGAACTTGTTGAGGCTTGTCTCACCCGCATCGGATGTGTCTCACGCGCGACATGGTCCTGTTTTCTTCTTTCATGTAAAACTATTTTCAAATTAGCTTTATACATTATACTACAACAAAAACATGGTATGATAATGAAATGTGTACATGTTGATTATGAAATGATTATCATGGAATGAGACTTATGTGAAACGATAAGAATATTGATAATACTTATAGTGGCTAGGATTAGAACCTTATAGATAATTATACGATGCATCACAGGGTTAAAACCGCGGTAACGATATTGATCATGACACTGCGATGAATACGAGTCCACAAAAGGCTCAATAGCTACACAAGCCACTCATATTCTTGAATAAATACATGAGTCTACAAAGGGCTCGAAACATATACCTTATCCTTTTGTTCTATCAAATGCCACTAGAGCAAATTAAATTACTGATTGACTTGTAAATCGTGTTTATTTTATGTTTCATGTTTATTTTCTGAATGATGTTCATACCATGTTTTCCGTTAAATTGTTTTCAATTAATTATCGCTTCAAACTTCGATTAAAGTATCCAATGATGTTTAGCGATAGAACATGTAGGTACAGCAGCCTATCGACTAGCTTTACCATTAGAATAAGACAAAATACACAATGTATTTCTTATCTCTATGCTGAGAAGGTATCGGTCAGACCCATCTCATGTTCTGACCACAGAAAGTATTAAAGTACGGCCTGATTTGACTTATGAGGAAGAACCTATGGAGATCTTGGCAAAAGAAGTCAAGGAATTGTGAAATAAACAGATTCCATTAGTGAAAGTACTATGGAGAAGTCATTCAGTTGAGGAAGCGACCTGGGAGACGGAAGAGTCAATGTAGCAACAGCATCCATAACTGTTTACAACGGCTTAGTTTCAAGGTGAAACTAAAAATTAAGAGAGTGAAGCTGTCACAGTCCAATTTTAATTTTGGAAATAATGGAAAAGACCAATTTGTAATTTTGTATATATTTCGGATTAAATAAGTATTTTTCGGTATTCTATTTTCGAATAATTAAATTATCTTAATGAATCTAAAAGTAATTTAAAATAATTATTCGACCTCAGGATATTTCCGATAGAGAAACTATGCGAAAGCCTATTTAGAAGAGTGAGCCGTAGCCGGTACCGAAAATGGCGATTTTTGCTATTTTAAAAGAGTTATGAAAGAAATTAAATAGATTCAGGTGTTTACAAATACAATATAATCTTAGAATAAACTAATAAACTCAAAGTAAATAAGTTATAAACAAGATAAACTAAAGGGATAAATACTATTTTAGCATTAGGTTTTGGTCATAAATACTATTTTACCATCGTATTTTGGCAAACGTGATAAAACACACGAATTGTTTGGCCAAAAATACTAATATAGCACCATGTCGTTAATTTTTAACGAAAAATGTGTAAAATTTAATGAAAAATGTGTAAAAATTAATGGAAAATGTGTAAAAATTAACGACGCAGTGCTATATTAGTATTTTTTGCCAAACAGTTCGTGCATTTTAGCACACCTACAAAAATACGATGGTAAAATAGTATTTATGACCAAAATCTAATGCTAAAATAGTATTTATCCCTAAACTAAATAAACTATTTTCAAATCCATTATAATCCTATTGTAAACCCATTCAAAATAATAATAATAGTAGTAGTAATAATAATAATAATAATAGTAATTTAAAAAAAAAAAAGAAAGAAGATGGCAGAAGAATGACGTAGGCAGTATGGCTCAATGCCAATTTCCATTAAAAAATTTGGTTAGGAAAATGAAGAATGGGCAAGTATGGTAGGAGGTATGGCTTTTTTTTTTTAATTAAAGAATGTGTTAGGATCTGAAAAATATGGGGAGGTAAGGTGATTTCGTGTAGTGTGAGTCAAGCTAAGATTGAGTGAGCTGAGATAAAGAGAACAGAAGGGACAGAGTGTAGAACACGATACTCTACAAAATTTTTCTAAGAGCAGTAGAAATTTTAATAGCCAACTTCCAAACCGGTCATCATCTTCAACAACTAAGGCCTTAAATCATCTCCTAAGGTTCTGGTGAGCAATTTAGACATGAGAAATGTCGTGAAAGGTGACCGGAGATAAGAGAACCAATCAGGTCAACCTTGAAACTCGAAAGTTTACCAGTTTTGTTCATCTTCCATTCTCATAATCGTAACACCATTTTCCGTTGGATTTGATGCCATAGATCAATTGACGGTGAAAAAAGGAGTTCAATGGTACCTCATTTGGCCAATTTTATAGCCGAAATCACGAGATACGAATGGGTAAACGGATCTGCATCGTACAACGTTTCGTTCCAGTTAGGGCGCGCATCTTCAAACTCTAAAACGGGTCGTTTTGGGTGGCGTGTTCCTAATTAATCTCCCAACGTTTCAGAAATCTCGGTGTGACCCCTAAAGTTTCTGTCGTTTTTCATTCAAGTCCTTGTAGGTCATTTTTCTTAAGTAATTGACCCTAAATTTTATTTATCCTTTCAATTAGGTTCAAAAGCTTAATTAATTAATTAAATTATAATTATTTTGAGATTTAATATATTTAGGGACCTAAATAAATTATTAAAACACTAAAAATAAATCTAAAATGCTGTTAAATTAATTAAATTGATATAATTTGGTATAAAAATATTTAAAGACTTAATTAGTTGATATTTGGACATTTAATGTAGAAAATAATTAAAATATGAAATAAAAAGATGAGATCCTTAGAGAAAAATATTTGGACAAAAATCTTACAAAAATATATATATTGATAACGTTAGGTCCGTTCGAAAAGAAGGAGGAGGAACTGAAACAAAAGGAAAGCATAGAATAGAGGAGAACCGCAAAAAAAAAAAAAAAAGGTTTGATACTTTAACTACAAAAATATTAGTTTATTATTTTCAAATTTGCATGCATAAATATTTCTACTGTTTTAACATGAAATTTCGAAAAATAAGAATTTGAATATATTTTTAGCTACTAATTTATTGGGATATTTTGAAAAATAAATATGTGTTGTGACTTGGAGAAATGTATTATTTTGCGATGAAATTGTGATTTGGGAAAAATATATTATTTGTGATTAAATTGTGATTTCGGAAAAATAATTATTTTGCTCTACTTAAGTTAAGTTGAACTAGTGAGATAAGGATATGATGCATCATATAACTTATTTGCAGTACTGCCACTTCGGAAATTATCACTTCGGTTATTTTGGCTTCGACCGTGAATTTATTACTTCGAATATATCGTCTTCGGCCATGAATTTATTACTTCGGATATATTGGCTTCGGCCATGAATTTATTACTTCGGATACATCGGCTTTGGCTATTGAATTATTACTTCGGATATTCCGGTTTCAACCGTGAATTATTACTTAGGAACTTCGGTAACTTTATCCATGGGTTCAATCCGATGCCTAGTAGAGCTAATCGGACTTTAAAATAATAAAGGTGATTTAATGATTGATTTATTCATTATTTTATTTAAGTGATTTATTTATTTAGTTTAATATTTTATTTTGAATTGTTCTTTTAAATAAATATTGTTTTAATATTAGCATGCATTTAAATATTGTTATTTTCATAGTTAAAATATCCACTGAGCGTAATTGTTCAATAGTTTATTATTTGTAACTCATAGTATCAAGGAAGAAAAGAAGTAGGGAAGTTAGTAGACCGTCAGTCGTTGGACAGCATCATCATTTTATCCCTTGAGGTAAAATATTTTGTTTTATTAAAAATTAATTTAGTAGTAATCGGCATGTATTAATTAAGAATTTTAAATTATGTGTAATATTTGTAGAATGGTTTTGTAATAGGGTGTGCTGGATAATTAGGACTATTAATTCAGATATTAAATTAGGATTTTGAACTTAAAATTTATAAATGAACTTATTAATTATAAAATTTAAAAGAAAGACAAAAAATTGTTTTAGAATATTTACTAAATAATTAATTAAGGAAATACTTAAAATATTCAAATAGAAGTCTGTTGTAGCACTTTTATAAGTTTATTTCGATAGGTCTATCAGGGCTCTACAATATTCATAATTGGTTCTTCCCTGTCAGCTAAGTCCCAATCAGCAATCCCCTCTTCCAAATCCGTGACTGCTCTCAATTGAAACAAAGATGAATTCAAATCAAGACTGTAACATCCCTTGTAAGTTTATCGAAATAGACCTATAAAAGAGCTACATGTATATTTGTATGGTATGCAGAACATAAAATTTTTATTAATTTACTATTTATAATATTATATTACACAATAAATTATTCTTTTACAATTTACAACCTGGCTTTTACAGCTTTCCAGTATATGCCACTCTAAATCTTCTAGTAGTTCTGACGCTGGTCCACTAGACTGGTTCTTGACTCTGACTTCCGCAACCTACAAGTTAACAAAAACTAACTTGCTCAGCGATAAGTTCAGTGGATACTTTACTCAATTAATTATAAATAATATGCACTTAAGTTTCATGTGAACAAATATAACAAACAAAGCACACAGTTTCATCACAACAGAACAACACACATATTCACAGCACATTGAGTGAGGGTAAAGTATCAAACCTGGTTCAGTGCCGCATGGCCTATCTTGCATCTCTCCTACGTTCCTTGTTCTGACTTATTTCCGATACTATCTATTTTGTCAAGTTATAAACCAATTAATCCCTTATTTATTTATTTATGATTTAATATTCTAAAATTAATATATATGTTATTTACTATTTCTTGATTTACTTGGTTAATTCTTAATTATACATTTTCATACTCAGGTCCACTAACTCAGTGTTGCCTCTTATGCTTAGCTTCTAATTGTACCTTTCATTTCCATTTATACTTACTAACATTCTATTCTATAACCTTTTTTTATTGAATCCTAATTATCTTATCAATTTGCTAATTTATTAAACTCACACTCTTTTTAAGTAATCTAAGTCACATCAATAGGCTTTATACCGATTTGATTATTTTGATCAATAACATTCAACTAATTACCATTAATATCATTTATTTATCTTATTAATGTCCTACTAAGTCTCATATCTACTATGTTAACAAAACCATTCAATTATTTATTATTGACCTACCGCCTACATTATACTTTTATTAATTTATACGTCGATTAAATCCCTTACGAATTATTATAATACGTCGCTCGACCATCAATCTATTATTATTGTTTATTAGTGATTTATCAGTGTTCGATTATTTCCTATTACCAATTGTTATTATTAATTCCAATTTAGACCTCATTTAATTTAATTCTAATAGTAATTAATTTTAGTAATCATGTTTGCGGCGTTCAAGGTTCTAATTGTTCGGAGTCTTGGTTTGTTAAACGGAGTCCATTTTCATGTTCGAAGCAACAAAACAATGCCGATAGGTTTCTGTCCAGACGGAATATTCTGGTCAACGGCGGTAGAATATTTCGGTCGCCGTCCGGTTGTCGAAAATCACAAACTCATCAGAAATCGACACAAAATACATTTACGGGTTCATCTCAGTTCAAGGGTTCCAGATATGCAATTATTTCCAACAGAACATGTGTCACATCCTGTAACGTCGGGATTACCGTAAATGCAAAATTAGGGTGAAAGCGCCGGAGAATGATCACGAAATCTATCGGACCTCCGAAGTTAAACGTGCTCAAACCATAGTACGACAATGATGGGTGACCTAATGGGAAGTGGTACAAACATTTATAAATTATGAAATAATATGTATAACGAGTGTCAGACCAACGACAGACATACTTGGTAGCGGGGAAATAGGCCCCGGAACCAACATGACCTAATAGAAATTTTGAAAAAATCAGGGACCAAAGTGTAATTTTTTCAAAAGTTATATAAGATCTTGATGATGTGTGGAGGTGATGTTAAATATCAAATTTAGAGACTAAGTGGATTGCAATGATGTAATCACGGTAGGTTTTAAAATCGTGTGGACGAAGAAATTTGCGAGGAACACGAAACTTAGACTTAAGCAGAACTTGCAAGTTCGACCTAGATTTTGGATTACTAAATGACCTAGTTTATAAAAGTGTAAAACATGAAAGTTATTCCTTTATGTGTTAGCTAAATTTAGAAATTAGAATCACTTAATTTGGACTTGTACGGATGAAGATATGACTGAATTAGTAGACAGCGCACAGGCTGCCTATGGCAATGCAGCAGGGTCCGACGAAAAACATCGCCAAATATTGTCTATAACTTGGATTGATCTGAAATTTTAACATGACGTATATTAGATGTCTAGTTTCATTTGGCATAAGAATTATTGAATTTGAAATAATATACAAAAAGTTATTAATAAAGAAATGTAGTAAGGTTAAGTAGGACATCAAGAGGACCCAAGTGGAATTTCTCAAAAAAGGCAAGGGCAAAGTTGAAAATGAGTTTTCAGACGTTGTTAATAGTGCCTATATATGACCTTAAGAGTAAATTCTCGAGATTAATTGAGCCATAGAGTTCTTAACGCTGTACCACGATTTTTCCTGAAAACGCACGAACAAAAAGTTACGACGGAAATTTAACGAAAGAACCTAATCACTAAACTTTACTAAATGAAGGGGGCTAATTGGTGAATGGGATAAATTGGGGCATGTGCTTGGTCATCAAGCAAATCTTTTGCATGCTACCATTTAGTCCTATCTTAAAACTTCAATTATTTTAACTTGGCTACATAATAGCCATTCGATTAAAAATAAATAAATCAAAAATAAAATATAAATATAAATATCAAATTATGGACATAAAATTTAGATTATGAAGAAGAAAATCCTCCCTCCTCTCTCATATGGTGGCTGGACCACTTAGCAACAAGAAGCCATGGGATTTTGGCAAGTTTTAGTCCAATCTTTCAAGGGAAAACTAATCTTAAGGTAAGGAATTTATATCTATCTTTATTTTTTTCATTTGATTAATAGTTTAAGAGATAAAAATAAGTGAAAATTCTGAAATATTAGGGTTTTGGTTACAAAATGATGGGATAATAAAGATAAGGTGATGAATTGATAAAATAGAACTTATATGTTTACTAAATGAAATAGAAAGGGAAGCTAAAATTGTATGTTGATAACTTGTTAGCTTTAGGTCCATACGAAATTTTCATAATGTTAGAGACATAATTTGGAGGCATCACTAAAAAGGAAATTGCTCCCTTATGTCTTATCTAACAAAGAAAACTAGAATCACCTTATTTGGATTTATGTAGTGAAAGATATGACTGGAATAGTAACTAATGTGCAAGCTGAAGTAAACAGGTAGGTTAACAGGGCAGTCTAAAATTTAACAAATTTTTAGACTATGAAAGAGACTAAATTAGAAGAAGTTTAAAGCATGAAATATGTAGGTTTATATGTCTAGTTTATTCCTGTAAAACGGTTTGGGCAAAAATTGATTATATAAAAAGTTAAACTAGAAGAACCGAAAGGTGTGCCCTATGCATGTCTGGAATCGGAAGCAAGCTTTACCCTAAAATTTGTCCAGTATAGCGACATAATTTGAGGAATAAGTAAAAGACAAAGTTGTTCCCCTTTGTGTTAACAAACTTTAAAAGTTAGAACCATCTTAATTAGACTTGTAATGAAAGAGATATAATTGAAATGGTAACAAGCGTGCAATCTGAAAGTTAGGGTCGGGACAGAACTGAATTTGTAAATTTAGCTATATTTTGAATATGCTATTAACCTAATTTGAAGTTATGGTAGAAGATAATATTGTACCCATATATGTTAGATTACTAGAGAACCAAGAATCACTTCATTTAGGCTTTTAATGAAAAAGATCTGATTAAATTAACATGTTATGTACGAGAGAAAAAAGGGCAGACAGTAGGGTTAAAATATAAATAGTATTGGAAATTATATGTAGCTCTATTAAATCTGAAATTAATATAGATGGTAACTTTATGTGTCTAATTTTAATAAAGTTAAGAATCATCTTAATTAGAGTTATATAAAGAAAGTTATAAATAAATTATCGGAAGGTGCTCAAACTGAAATAAATAGTCGGCAAGAAGAAATTAATGAATAATTGCGATTGTGCTATGTTTTGCCTATAGAAGTGTAAACTTGTTTAATTTTATATGAGAAGTTAGGGTATAAGGAGGTTGCTGGAAGTGTTTGTGTGTTTTATGCAGGAATTGAAATTGAATATTATTTATAAAATTTTTGAAAAATATTGCATGTTTGGGGAAACTTTGGTGAAATTTCCGTAAAATGTAACATTAAAATCGGCTAAGGATATAAAGATGTTTAGTAATATCAGAAGTATAACCATACAACTAGACAACATCTAAAGACAGACTTTAGAACCGAAACTCGAACATCGATAAAAGATATTTCATCTAAACTTAATTATTAGATCGAGGTCATGACCACTTTTACAAAAAAAGTACCCCTAGCTATAGAATCGGAAAAACACTACTCATTTGGTAAAATACTATTCATCTGGCAAATTACTATTCATTTGGTCAATTTTCAAAGAAAAATATGTATAAGGTAAAAAGACATGAAAATTAGCTGTGAACTATTAAAGGAATTATTTATAGGGTTTATGAATAAATAATTGTTTAAGAATCATATCAAAGAATAAATTGGCATCAAAAAAAAAAAATTAGATTATGAGACACGGACTGCAAAGATAAATAAATAGAGTTGAAGTAAAGCATAATAAGAATTCGAAAATAGAAACATTTGAGAAATTATATTGTAAAATGAGAAATTAAATAAAATGGGATTTTTTAGAGAAATTGGCAGGGGAAGTTTAGCCATGGGAACCCGTAAGACGAATGAGGAGCGAACGCAACATTAATATCAGGTTTGGTACTTTACTCTTGTTTTACTATATTCAAGTATATGTAACACCCCGAAATTCGTAATGTCTGAAACGCTAAATGATCTACAGAAAGAAAGGTAGAAGGAGTTCATAATAGGAAGGGTTAAGGAAGAAAATGTGTTGTAAAAGAAAAAATAAATGAATTTTAAGCATAATAAACCAATGATAAACAATAAACTAATAGATTATGAATATAGTAAACAAGTATTAAACAATAAGTAAGCTAATTATAAACATAGTAATCATGTGATAAACAAAATGTAAGAAACCATAAATGTAGTAAACCATTATAAGTAAGATAAATAAAGAGTAAACCAATGGTAAACAAAAGGTAAGTAAAAAGGAGGGAATAATGAAAAACGTAAATTATACACAAATCGTAAACAGAGAAACGTGGTAAATAAGTATAGGCATAATATTTGACAGTTGTAGATAAAGATAGTGCAGACTGGGCACGCGGATTCGGAAGGATCGCGGAGAAATTCGCTGAACCTCCAAAGTTAAACGTGCTCAAGTCATAGTACAAGTTAAGATGAGTGACCTCCAAGGGAAGTCAACCTTAAATACGTCAATTTGAAAATAAGAACTACAGTAAGATATCAGACGGGCGCTGATCACATCCGGAAGGCAAAAGTACGCCAACGAGGCTCAGCGGGACCCATCGAGTATTATGGAAAAGGTTAGGGACTTAAGTGTAATTTACCGAAAAGTTTCGGTAGGTCTTAGTAGTGCCTATAACAGATGTTAAATATGAAATCTAGGAAGTTTACTGGTCGCAACGACGCGTAACGGAATTTTCAGAAAACGCACGTATAAAAAGTTATAAGGGCATTTTGGTAAATTTTGAGAAAGACAAGGACTAAAATGGAATTTCCCCAAAAAATGGTATTAAACCTTGAAAATATATTAAATATGAGGTCTTGAGGTTAAATAGATCATAACGGTGAAATTACAGTAGTTTCCAGAATTACATGTGCGGAGAATTCTGCTAAAACACGAAAATTCGACTCGCGTAGAACCTATGAATTTAATCTGAAATTCGGACCCCAATATGGCTTAATTTGCAAATGTGTAAAACACAAAAGTTGTTCCTTTATGTGTTATTTAAATGTAGAAACAAGAACCGCCTAATTTGGATATGTATAGATAAAGTTATGACGAAATTAGCAGACAGTGCGCAGGCTGCCTAAGGCAGTGCGACGGGACCAGATAGAAAACGATGCCAAATATTATCTGTAGTCCGGATTGATCTAAAATTTGAATATGACATATATTTAGGTGTTTAGGTTCATTTGGCACAAGAATTATTGAATTTGGACTAGTACGCAAAAAGTTATTGATGACGGATGACAACTAGGTATGGTGAAGACTTTAGATGGACTTAATTGAGAAAACTTGTCAAATGAA
>CATIWJ010194922.1:0-13341 GCA_949640765.1 Croton laevigatus
GGTTTATAGATAACCCAATGAACTTAACAAGAAAAGGGGTTTATAGATAACCCAATGAACTAACACTCAAATGATGAATGAAATTGATGAAAAAAGATTGAGCACAATGAGGTTGTTTAAAGATAAGTTTCAGTAGTTGTATTGTATTTTTTCAGTACCTCATTAATGCAATTTGGAAGGGTATTTATACCCTTTCTTCAAAAACTAGCCGTTTGAGATTTGAAATAAAAAACAGCATATTAAATCTGCCAGGTGGTCGCGAGCGCAACGTAGGTTGCGAGCGCGACCACACACAGGTTCCTCGAGACACAATCGACGGAATTAAAGGAAGTGGGCAGGAGCGTCTGAAGCACTAGCCATTGTCGTGTGATAGGAGCGTCGTCGCGAGCGCAATGCATTGGTTGCGAGCGTGATGGTCACAGGATTGTTCTTCTGATCAGCATTTGTGTTAGTGTAGCGAGCGCAATGATAACAAGTGTGTTTGGATTGCGCGCGCGACATAATTCTGAAAAGCTACTGGAGTCAAAATCATTTTGTCTCGAGCGCAATGCAAACGAGATGTTGAGGTCGCGGTCGCTATGCTTACATCAAGTGCTTTGTTTTTGCGGGTAGCGAGCGCAATGGTAACATCCTTGTTTCTATTGCGGGCGCGATGCTTACAGCATTCTGAATTTTTGAGTAGTAGCGCGCGCGATGGTTACGATGTATGTTTAGGTTGCGCGCGCGATGCCTGTCGCAGAATTTTCCTTCTTATTTATGCTTGCAAGTTTGATTCAAATCTCTTAGGCCTTTGTTATGAGCAAGATTTATTTGCACTTTAAACACTTGTTGAAACATTAGTAGATCACAATTCAAGTTAGTTTTGTCAAATAATCAAAACATGGGATTTTGAAACATTAAGCACAACAAATTTGAGAAAGGAATTTATCAAAAGTTAAAAATATACGACCATGATTGATCGAGAATTCGACAGTAAAATAAAGTCAGGTAAATAATTGAAGTTTAAGATGAGTATTATATCTATTATTAAGAATAGAAAGTATAATCGCAAATTAACTTATAAAATGCAAATTAAAATTACAGTAGGTGAAATAAAATGTAAATGAAGGGTAAAATGGAAAATTTGTATTACTCTAAAGGTTAAAGGAGTAATTTCACTAGAATATATTTTGACTTAAATAATGATCATGATGACGATGATGACTATGGGTTAAAGAGACAAATAGAATGCATTGAAGAGAAGCAAAACTAGAATTAAATATGGAACAAATAACTGACTTAACTCGGTTATAAAAATTGACAGAAGGAATTACATAAAACAGAAGAAAAGAGGAGAACAGAAGAGAGAGCACAAAAATGAAAGAAATAGAAGGATAACATAATTCATAATTTGATATTAGGATTAAAATAAATCAAAATTCATAATTTTGAGAGAGATACCAGTTGCAAAACCCAAACTCCATCACAATTGTAAGGCCCTATCACCGCCGTTCAAAGTTACCCATCGAATGATCTTTGACCGGTGAGTTGGTTAGAGACAAAAAACAAGAGAAATGGTGGCTGGAAGTGTGTTATTCAATCGAGCCAGATAAGAAGGTAACGGGTCAACCCAAAATTTTAAAGGAAATTTCATCATTTTTTGATTACTAAAATGCCGGAATATCACCATGAACCGAACGACGACCTCCAGGGAAGAAGAATGGTGTAAGAAACGTAAATTATGGTTGCCAGAATCGATGGGTACAGTTTGGATATGGTAACGGGTTGGAAAACACAAAATCAGACATATAGGTGAGAAAGAAGATTTAAACGGCAGTCATTTAGGTAAAACAACATGTCGTTTCTAAACCATGCAATGCATGCCGTTTGGGAAGCCTGCGTGTCATTTGACATCCGCGTAAAATGACCAGTCGTTTAGGACTTAATTGAGGCGTGCTCCAGAGGGTTAAGACGATAGGAAGTTTGCGTTTTGGCGGTAAACTTCCAATGTGACCTCGAAGTTATGTTCTGCTTTCACAGAGGTCTTGAAAGTTTAGATAAGCCCCTGAACTTGTTTTATGTTTTCATGTTTGCCCTCCAAATTAAAATTAAGTGAATAAATGAATTTATTTTGAAATATAATTAATTAGTTGTGGTATTTAATCATGGAAACATTTTATTAGGTTAAATATATTTTAAATATAATTAAAAAGACAGTATAAGTTCAAAATATTAAATATATTAGTTATATTAATTAGAATTTATTGTTATATTAAGATTAAATTCATTAATTGAGATAATTTAAGTAAGTGACTTAGTAATTAAATGTAATAATGTTTAGGAATATATTAGAAATGACTATAAATAATTATGTGAAAATTTATATGTAAATATAAGTTAATATAATTGTAGTATATTCATAAAATTAGTATCTAAAGTAAATATAAGTAGGTATTATGAATTAATAAGAATATTTAGATAGAAGTATTATTGGAAATTTAATTTGTAAATAGGAATTTAAATAAATTATATACCAAGAAGTTTACTAGACTCACAAGAGTATAAATTAAGTAATAAATAATATATACAAATAGATATATAGAAAGTTGTATGTTGGAAATATTGTGAGATATTAAGTAACAATTTGTTTTAAATGGTTGTAGAAAATAATATATAAAGAAAAATATTATAATACTTAATTACCGAAAATGGATAATAGGACTATTGATTTGATAATTATTAACAATAATATCGTAATAATAGAATAATTTGATAGTAAGTTAAAAGTTAGATTATGAACCATGAGTCAGTGGCCAATAACATCTTTTCCTTCCGGCAGTATCATCATTGTGACTTTTAGCCCTTCAACCAAGAAGTTGCAACTTTTAGCCCCTAAAGTGCAAAAAAAAAATAAACATTCACACTCTCTATCCATCAACAAATAAAACATGTATCTCAAATTAAAGGAAGGTGAGTGAGGCCATTCAAAAGTTTAGGCCAATAACATTTTTTTCCCTTGGAACTATTATCAGTTATGACTTTTGGCCTCTGGATCAAGTAATGGTACCTTTTAGCCCTAAAAAATTAAAAAAAATAAACACACGTATCGCCCTTCTATTAGAAAATAGAAGGCATTGTGCACACTAATGGTTAGTGCATGACACTGTTAAAACTCCTCTCCCATCAAAAAAAGGGCGTCGTTTTGTACCAAAACGACACCGTTTTGCTTGTGAGAAAACACTGTCATGCGCCGACCAACACCATTTGACGAAGCGTCAAGGTGCATCCATGGGTCCCAACTTCTTGTCGGTTGTTCACCAGGCAAAGGAGACATTGAGGAAATTCAGTTAGGCTTCTTGTGGTGTACTTCTCTGCCCAGCGAAGAAGATGAAGAAAAATCTATTTTTACTCCCTAAACTTTCTAAAATAATACAAACTAAACTATAGCAACTTTTAGTTTAATCCTTGACCAAAATGACACTGTTTTGCTTATGAGAAAATGGAGTCACTCGCTGGCCGTTAGTGTGCATGACACCTTTCATTTTCTAGTGGACGGAAGAGTGTGTGTTTATTTTTTAATTGTTTAGGGCTGAAAAGGTACCATTACTTGATTGAGGGGCCAAAAGTCATAACTGATAACAGTTCTGGGGGCAAAAAATATTATTGGTCTAAACTTTTTAATGGTCTCACGCGCCTTTTGTTAATTTGAGACACGCATTATGTCATATCCTAATCATGCATCGCGCTCGTGACCATCACGCCTTGGTGTGGTTCTCGCGCTCGCGACTACTTTGTGGAGAACAGAAGGATTTTATGGCATTCATCGCGCACGTGACTGTCACACTTCTTGTGCTTGTCACGCTCGTGATGGTCTCCCTGAGGCTCCTCTCACTCGTGACCACCTGGTCTTATGCGTGACGGTATCGAATTGGATTTTTGATGAGGAAAATAAATACGAATATCAATGAGAAATATAGAGTTTATTTAGAATGGGAGTCAAAGTAAAATAGTTCGTAATAGAACTGAGTTTAGACAAAGAATATAAAAATTAATACTATACTTATAATGATAAAAATGACTATAAATAAAAAGAGATAAATTAAATAAAAAGAACATTAAGACAATAATTTTAAATTGTCGAAATCTAATAGTCAAGTAGAGTCCTATTATAGTAGGATCGAGATAACCATTATGAGGACGGATAATGTGATAGAGAAATTTGGGCATAAATACAATCGTGGAATTTAATAATTCAAATAAATTAAAAGCAATAGAAGAATGGAATTAAATTAAGGGACTAGATGAAAATTTGGTAGAAGATATTTGTTGAATAAAATCATAAAATAATAATAAGTGGTGTGTGTAAAAAGGATAAAAATAATAATAATCATAAAATTTATTAGTAGAAAAGTGTAGAAGAAATGAGAAGGGGGAGTACTTGGAACTTAACCAAAGAAAAATAGAGAGGGACTCAGGGAAAAAGAAAGAGAAGAAAAGAAAAGAAGGAAAGAAGAAAGAGAAGGAGACTGTCGGATCACCCCACGCCGCAACCGGTCACCAACTGGGCGGACGCGCCTGTCCCTCATGAGGCCCTGGGTACGGCGAGTTCAATGGTACTGGCACACTGATGAGACTCCGTCAGAGGGTCAGATCGAGAGCCTGGAAAGAAGCTGTCCATGTTTATTATACTATTCACCATCTTCTTCATCAACATTTTACGGCATCTCCGGCGGTCGGATGGAGAAGGTATGGACATTGACCGATTGCTGTTGAAGAGGGCTTTCAATTAGTACCAGCCATGTGGCCGGAATGGAAGAACCCGGTGGATCGGTATCGAAGGCATCCGGACCGCAGCCGACTTCCGATGCATTTTCCAACGGCTTCTAGCCATTGTCCGGCCATTTTGAAAGTAGTTTCTGAACCCTCTCATTATGAGCTTTATTTTGACATAAAGTTTATAAGGTTTGGTAGCTGGAAACGGAAGATGAATTTTCTGGTGACCGACCGGACTCTTTATGGTGATTTCCGACCAAATAACTTAGAATATATTAGATATGATCACGTTTTTGGAATCCTGGAATTGAGACAATTCTGGGAAGGTCTTTTGTGCAAATTTTTTATGTCATTTGCGATTTCCAGCGATCGGATGGTGACTAGCCGGCGACTAGAATATTCTACCGCCAGTGATCGAAATATTCCTTCCGGCGAGTGATTTTCCGACAGAACCTTTATTGCATCGTTTCGACATCCCAAACCTAAATATGGACTCCGTTTAGTAATCTGAGACTCCGAACTATGAGAATATTAAACGCTACAAACTTAATTAATTTAATTATTATTGGCATTTATTTAAATTAGAGATTAATTAAAGATGAACGAAATCGGGTATAATGACAATTGACAATGTAAACAATTGGACTTAAATAAATTATTAATAGACATTAATGAGTTGATAATCAAAATACGTATGGTAAAACTAGATAGGAATTAAGAAGATAAATAGGGTTGAAAGTTAATAATGATAGTGTGATAGTAGAATTGTGGACATAATGAATGAATAATAATAATAGTGATTAATTAAGGGTGTAATTAATGAACGAGAGTAATCGGGTTGTGAAAGAAATACTATCGACGTAGTTCAAATAAATTATCAACGTTAAATGACTATTTAATTAGAAAGCTAATATTAAGATGGGATTTATAAGAGAACAGTTAGGCAAGTAAATATAGAATTTAAATAAAATGGTTATACTTGATAAATGAAATAGTAGAAGAATTGAATACATAATAATCGATGACGTAATAATCACTAGCGAAGAACCATAGCGAGATAAATGGAAATATGGGTACGTGCTACTTAAGTAAATAAATAGATAAAGTGAATAGACATAATGGACTCTAACTTAATAGAAATAGTTAAATAGGGATTTATTAATAAAATCAATAAAAGAATTAATTGAATTGTAATTCGATGATTAGCTGATGACGAGATTTAGCCAAGACGTGGGAGCACAGGAGAATTGCCAGATGGGTGCAGCATCTAAACAGGTTTGATACTTTACCCTTACTTAACGTGCTGTGTATATACGATGATGTGTTATGGTGTTGTGTGGTGCGTTACTTATTAGAACCGTTAGTATGGAAATAGAAAATAAAGAAATAATAACTTTATTGATCAGAAATTGTAGTAGATAATTACAATAAATATACTGTAAACGAAATAAAAATAAAGTAACCCTTTAACCGAACTTAAATCTTTGAACGAAGAGGATGAAGAAGAATGAAAAGCTGAGGCCTGTATGAATAGTCTCCTTAAGACAAGATTTGCCCGTACTAGACAACCGTCTCCCAAGATACAACAGCGAGCGTAGGCGAACTCAACCGCAACTGCGAGCAGAGCTTATCACCGGACCCTAGAACTAGAGACTGCCCAACGAAAGCAAGAAGAAAAACAAATTTCCGTTTTTGATGTGAAAAACGGAACTGTTTTTGGTGCAAAACGAAAGCTGTCTTGTGAAAATGAATTGCCAAAAGGTTGCAAAATAAGAAGACAGCAGACGTACTTATAGGCAGTCAGTGGGAGGATAAGACGGAGGTCTGGATGTGGTTTAATTAGATTCGGATTCAGTCTTTGAATCTAATTAAAACAAACGAACAGATAAGAAGATAAGATGATAACATTTTAATTCGGATAGAATTAAAACACTGCAGACGTGGACAGAAGTAAAAATGGGCCGGGCCCGTAGTAAGCCCAATCGGTCCGGCATTCGCGACGCGTACGAGCACGCTATGGAATTTGCACCCCCCTGCGCGCCTCCATGCGCAAGAAAGTATAACTTTAGTTTATATTGTTACACCTAACAAGTTGGTCTTTCAATATAAACTACCATGCCATCCCATTATTTTTCCAATGTGGGATAAAGCATTTTTCCACCCATTTGAACATTGTCTCAACCATACTTTGAGATTCAATTTCTTATTCACGTTAAATTCGTTTTGAGCATATAGCATATCGTTGGAAAGCTCTTATTGCGTAGAATACGTTGACACCTTTCAAGTTATTCAAAACGCCATTTATCCGTTTGATAATTATGTTCAAAGTTGACCAATTAACACACCAAATTTCCAACAATCCCCCATATGAATGAAAATTGAAAACAAAATGGACTTTTCAAAATTTGAAGTGGTGATAAAACTCTACAGTCGAAATCTGCATAGGATAGGTAGGCTTCAACCTTTGAACCTTTCCTTGTACAAGTATGTTTACTTTACTGGCTGACTAGTAGACGCGATATCCTTGAACTATTCTGCCGTTGGTGTAAACGATGACATACCGCACACAAATACCAACATACCGCGGTTTTGGTTCTCATGGTTATGTCCGTTATGGTCATGGACATCTTCTGGTTCTGTGAGAGTTTCAGAGAGCTAGGCCCTACTAGCATCCTTTGAAGTGACCCCACTTCACTCTAACATAGGTGACTTCTTTTGCTCAATCCTTAAAGCACAAAGAGTCATTAAAAGCATAGCTTAACCTTTTCCACATTTTACATCATAGGAACGGACACAAGGATGAACCCCTACAGTGACTGATAAGGTCTATGCAATTAGGTTATCCCATTGAACCAAGATCTTTGGATCTCCAGTCAACAAGGTTGGGTTTTCCTTCACATAGCGCCTTAAATATTCATGGGCTTTAGTCCCATTCCTTTCGATGACTTAACAACTTGATCTCGATTCAAACCTTTGGTTAGTGGATCCGCAGTGTTATCCTTTGACCCTACGAAGTCAATAGAGATAACTCCAGTTGAGATCAATTATCTTACGGTGTTATGTCGACGACGCATATGTCTAGACTTACCGTTGTACATAACATTTTGTGCTCTATTAATCGCTGCTTGATTGTCGCAGTGAATACAAATAGCAGGCACAGGTTTTGACCATTCAGGAATATCCTCTAAGAAATTCTGAAGCCATTCAGCTTCTTCTCCAGCTTTATCCAAAGCTACAAACTCAGCCTCCATTGTGGAACTGGTTATGATCATTTGTCTTGAGGATTTCCACGATATAGCTCCTCCTCCTAAAGTAACACATAAGAGGAATTCAAAACTACTGATATTAGAAGAAATATACAGTAAACGGGAAATTAATTAAATTGTGATTATACTTGTTAAGTTAGCTTTGCGGGGAAAGATACGAACGGACAGAGGACATGGAATACAGCCGACAAATAAATCAACACTAAGTCAGGTTCGGTACTTTGCTTTTACTTATTGCATTTATATATATGTATGCCAATATGTGAACATGTAATGCTTTGTTTGCAATGTTGTGCTATTGTTTGATATATGTGCCATCTGTATATAACTGATATATTAATTGAACCGATTAAAAGTGAAGTACCCACTAAGTATAGCGCTTAGCAAGTTTAGTATCTGCTAAACTTGTAGGATCACGGAAAGACGTAAAGACAACCAGAATAGCTGAACGAAGTCAGGCTCACCAGAGACACCTCTTCACCTAGTATGGCATATGCTGCGCAATAAAAGTCGAAAGTCAAAACATACAACATCATAAAGAAGAAAAAAATTTTTCAGGTAATGTTCTGTATACCAGTAAACATCAGTTGTAACACTCTTGGCTCGGCTAGTAACTAGTCGGGTTAAAGGGGTGTTACAGTTTTGCTGAAATTATTCTAAGCTTTAATTGTTAATACTGCCTTTGAAATTTTATTTTACTGTGTTCCTTTGTAGTTAATTTGATACTGTTGATTATGACTATCTATTGCAACACTTAAATATAGGGAAGAGATTTTGTGCTTTGAATTTTACGGTCAATGAGTGTATCCTACATTTTGCCTAGGATTGGTTTTTGGCCTACAACAGAATTGTATAGTTGAAGTCGTACATGTGGTCGCAATTAATATGCCTTATTTTGAACTTAAAATTTTTATATGGTATGATTGTGAATTGAGCTTGGAATTTTTTTGAGCACGTATCAATATGTTTTGAGGAAATTATGAATGTAAACTGATGTCGCCTCTTATTTTGTATGGTGAGTTTGGAACTGTGAACGCAGAGTCGTTTTGTTTAAATTAAATGTGTTTTTTATTACATAAATTTTATTTTGGTTATTAAATGGTGTTCTTTTTTTATTGAACGTAAACTGGTAACTTAACTTAGAACTCTTTATTCTACTTCCATGCCTTAGTTTAAGATATGAGTATGCAAAGCACCGCTTGATAGGTATTCTGGTAATAAGATTCACCTAGAGGGTGGAAACCAAATAAGTATAAATGCATAGTAAAAAGGTCCATTAAGCCAATTTGTAGCAGTCAAATGAGTAAAATTGAGATGGAGCGTAAAACACACTCGATAAGCACCAATAAGACAGTTGGGATGGAGCATAAAACGCACTCGATAGCGCTAAAAAGACATTATAGTAATCATCTTGTATTTTAAATTTTTGCATGTTTTGAAATAAAATTGATTTCTGTCTCTAGTTCCAGATTGGTGTGTAGGGGAGTGAGGCGATGTAGTTGATTTCATTCTTTCTTTCATTACGTACCGATTCACACACATATGGTCTCGACTTGGTTTGCGATTGTGTTCAATTATTTTGAATTATCTCGATAAGCACCATATTTGATTGTTATTACATGCGCGATTGTTTGCTACTCTTGAGGCCAGTTTTTAATTTGTTACGAGTCTAGGTAGTATGGATATATTTTCGTTGAGTTGTTATTTAGTTCCTCTGATTATTTGCTTGAGGACAAGTAAACGCTTAAATATGGGGATATTTGATAAGTGTTGGATTAATACATATTTTTACATGGAAATATTTAAGTTGTGTTTATAGTTGGTTATCAATTTATCTTTTAAGCACTTATTATTTTAAATTTCACTTGCAGGTCATAATCGAGCATAATTATGAAAAGGGATGGGAAGTGGGGAAAACTGGCGCGAAGCGTAGCGAATTTTCAAAGGAATTAAGAATACATGGGTTTTAATTTTTGTTTTGGGTTGAAATGGAAGCTATGTGAAACATTTGGTTTATTATTGCAATGAAAAAAAAAGTTGAAGGAATTGTTTTTGGTCAAGGGCATTTGAAGGGGGCTGTTTCGTTATGTTTTGAAATTGCAGGGGCTAATAAGAAGAAAAGAATTTAGAAAAGGCATGGAAGAGTTGCGTTTTGGAATAGAGGGATTTTGAGTTCCTGCAGCGCACCGTTTAATGAGAAGAGAAGTTGGTCCGTACAAAACGCAAGTAATTCTGCGTTTTGATGTTTAATATGAAATTTGTTGAAATGCACCTTTTGATAATGTGAATGTAAGATAGTGAAACGCTGCGTCTTTACTTCTGAAATAGAAGCAAGGATTCTCGATTTTGATCTAAAATGAAGATGCAGACGATCTGATCAAGAGAGGGACGATTTTGATCTGAATAGAGATTTTATGACTGGATTTCGAAGAGGATTTGGGATCAGATTTTTCGGAGATTTGAAGTTTTGAATTTCGAAAAATCAAAGAGGAGAGAGACGACAGATCAAAAAATGAAAAACACAGGAGAGGATCAAGAGAGGGAAAAAAAAAACAAAAAGAACAGTAAGAGGAAGAAACAGAGACCAGAGGAGCGAGGACGACACAGAGGAACTCACGTTCGAGAACGACGAAATCGAAGAAAGGGAGGGTGCCGGTTGTCAGTTCCGGCAAAAACGAAATCAGTTCCACAAAGATAACCAAACCACAGTGAGCACAACGAGAGAGGGAGACAGAGCAGAATTGAAAAGAGAGAGCATCTCTGGTCCACCGGAAAATCGAGGAAGCTGACCGGACGGGGCAGAATTGACACTGTGAGACCGCTTCTTCACGATCTGCAACGAATTAACAAGAACCAGTTGGCAGAAGATTGGAAATTCACAGCTGAAAAGGAAGAACAGAAAGGAAACGAGTCCAGAACAGAAAGTAAGGCCAACGACAACGTTTTGGCAATAATCAAAGCAAAACCTTCAAAGCTGTTGTTTTGGGCAAATCAGGGCAGTGAATTCCAGTACAGTTTTGTGCTTAATTCATTTTTTATGTCTGTTAATTTATGCTGAAATTGAGTTGAGGATGAAGAATTGATTCTTTGTCTGTATTTGCAATTTTGTTTCTGTTCTGCCTTTCATTTGTTTCTGTTGATGTGAAATTATGATGTTAAGCATGAATTGGTATTAGTTGAAGCTGCTGTAACGACGATGAACTGTTAATTATTGTTTATGTTTGGATTTTGGAGATGAACCCTTGAATTTATTTTGCAATTGACTTGTTTGGTTATTTCAATTGTTAATTGCCATTGAGATTTAATTGCGATTATATTTGCTTGAATTGATTTCTGGTGGCGTTATTAATTCAAATTTGTTTTTGCAATTTGAGATTGACCTTTTATAAATTGATCGTTCGCAATTAAAAGGAGTTCCATGCACATCTCTCGTGATGCCTCTGCTAGAGTTTGTCCCACTTGCAATCAACTGGTCTCACGTTCGATGATGGCATAAATTAATGCTTTCATTTAAATCAATCTTAATAGGTTTCGAAATATTAAGAAGAGTATAATGTGATTAAATAATAAGAAACATTAGAATTAAAAAGATGTATTAGTAGAATAAAAAGACAAAGAATACAAGATTAATATTTTACCAGTAACGTTAAAAATAGTTAATAAAAGAGGTAAAAATAAGTAAAGAGTATGACCTGATTATGAATGTAATTCACTAGGAATCCGATGACTAAGTACCAGAATTAAGAGTAAATGCAAAACAATATTATTAATTGGTAATTAATAAATAAGAAGTACAATTAATGAACATCTATAATTAAACCTTCTCTTTTCCTCAAAAAGGAAAAAAAGCAAATCTTATCCTTCTTCTTCTTCTGCTTTCACAAGACTTTCCTGGCCGAGCTAATCAATTAAATTTATACATTAATCTCTGCGAATTCCTAACAGCTCAAGAGTTCCATGTACACAATAATATTAATATTAATATTTTAGAAGCAGCAGAGAGCTATCAATGGAGGGGAGGTGGTGGCCAGATAGAAGAGCTGTAGGCACAAAACGCACGAGACCCAGATTTGAAGGTGGCAGGTTACTTGGGGACATAATAGATGTGAAGCCCCTCCACTTCGAGTACGTAAGTCGTGTTTGTGTGTTCTTAAGTCAAGTCCATGATTTCATGATCTGGGTTTGTGCGTCGTATCAATTCTTGAGCTGCTGCATTTAAGCGTTCTTGAAATGCGTTAAAGCGTTCTTGAAATGCGTTAAAGCGTTCTTGAGTTGCGTTCATGCGTTCTTGAGTTGCGTTCATGCGATCTTGAGTTGTGTTTGTGAGCATACCTGTGTAAAAAATAAATAAAAAAAAAAGAAAGAGAACTGTCAATGAAGCAAAAGCAATGATAATTATCGGCAACAATTTCAGATTGACAGAGTTAGCGGCGGATGAAGTTTTTGGAAAATGAGGTGTTGGATTGTTTCGATAACCTCCTGAACCTGGTGGCTCGAAAGAATCACCACTAGTCGGAGGCTCGCGCGGAAATGGAATCCCGGTGGGTGGACCTGATGGATTCGGAATAGTATAAGGTGGACCCACTGGGGTCAAAGGGCATGTTGTGCACTTTGGAGCTGGCGGCGGTGGAAATTCAGGAAGAGCTGGAGGAGGTGGTAATGGAGTGGGGTGACATGGGTTGTCGCACAAATAGCATATTGTGCATGGTGTTTGGTCTTTGTAAACAGCTGTTAGAGTTGTAGTTGATTTGGTTAAAGGGCAAGCAAATGCTAAGAGAAGACGTAGATAGAAAAGAAAATTGATGTCCGCCATTGCCATTTAATTAATTGCAGAGAGGATGTGAATGAATGAGTGAGGATTTGAAGTTTGAAGATATGAAATGTAGGAAAAGAGTAGGTTGATGGAAGTAATTATTGGTCGTGTCTTACGTGGTAAAAATAATAAATAAATGTATTAAATATAACTGATTTAAGTAGGATGGGCCTGGGGCGGGGGTGGAGGCGGGATACATTTTCCATTTCCATCTCACGTATATAAGTTGTTCCCCATCCCCATCCCCATCCCCATCTCATTCGTGGGATAATTTTTTCCCCATCCCCATCCCTATAGAGATATCCATTTTCGTGAATTCCCTAATTTCCATTTCAATTTTTTTTTTGAAAAAATATTAATATTAATTTTATTTAATTATTGGATTACAAAATATAAAAATAATACTTTTAATATATATACTATAAACTAATAAAGAAAATGATATATTAATAATTCATAGAATTTAAAATAACTATTAATAAATTCACATTCATTTTTTCTATTAAAAAA
>CATIWJ010195020.1:0-14161 GCA_949640765.1 Croton laevigatus
TCTACTGAAGCTGAGTACAAAGCTGTCGCTTCAACTGCTACTGAACTTCTGTGGCTTAGCAATTTGCTTCGTGAGATGGGTGTTATGCTTTCTCATACGCCTGTTATTTATTGTGATAATCTTGGAGCAATTCACCTTAGCACCAATCCGATTTTTCACTCCCGTATGAAGCATTTAGCTTTGGCTTATCACTTCATTCGTGAGCAAGTTCAGGTTGGTTCATTACGAGTCTCTCATGTTCATACTGGTGACCAGCTTGATGATGTCCTTACCAAGCCCCTGGCTCGATCACGTTTTGATTTACTCATGTCCAAGATCGGTCTTACGGTTCGGTCGCCCGTCTTGAGGGGGCATGTAAAGGATACTGATACTGTTGAGACTTAGTCTCAACTTATCCCTGAGTTAGCTGTCAAAATCTTCTGTGTAGATATAATTTGTTGTAACCAATTTTATTTGTAATCTCTTCTGTTAGCTGTTTTTCCTAGTCTTTAGGCTTTGTTATTGTATTATAAATAATGTATCTTCATATGAATACATTTGAACCTTTCCATTCTCTTCATGTAGTACTTCATAAAAATCGAGAATTTTAAAGTGATATTTACTTAATATTTAAAAAATATGACATTTGCTAAATAAAACTTTTACAAATTGAAATTTACTAAAAATAAATTTCAAAAATTAACATTTACTATAATTTTGCAAACATAAATTTCCACTATCAATGTTGATTTGCCATGCCCTCTGAATCTGAGAAGCCAAACTGAAAATTTTCACAGCCTTATGGGTATTTTCCACCGGCTATGTAATTGTTATAGGCCCAATTAATTAAATCTCAAAAATTGCAAGGAATTAGAGTTTATTTTATTAACTTTCATTTAATTTTAGTGTTATTTTGTTTAATTTTGATTTCAGCATTTAACTTATATGGTTTAGGGTGGAATGTGCAGTATGGAAGAAGATGAAACTTACACAATGCTACTATCATGAATTTCACGACCTATGAAAACAGTGGAGATATGAGACATAAATATTTATGATTACTATGGACAATTTCACACCATGAAAATATGGAGAAAATGGACAAAAATTCTAACAATCTCCAGTAAAAAATTCACGATCCCTGGAGAAATCAGACATAAATTCTCACATTCCCTATGGTGAATTCCACAGCTTGTGAAAATACTAAAGATATTGGTTGAAAATTACATAACACCCGTGAAAAATAATATGGTAATGAAAATTTTCAAGACTTGTGGGAATACCGAAGAAAAGAGGCAGAAATTTTCACAATCTGTGTATAAATTTTCACAACATGTTGTAAAAAATCAAATGACCCATCGAAATATTGGAGAAAAGCAGCAGAAGTTCTTACAACTCCCATATGGAGAATCCCATGATCAATGGAAACAGTGAAAAAAAAAAAGGGCCCTTTACGGCAAGTCCTTTTAACTTTTTGTTTAATTTTATTATCTATTATGATTTTTATTACTACTAGTACAATAATCTTAGTCCCAGACAAGATGAATTCTCTACTGATCAACCACAACAATATAAAATAAATGAATGATAATATTTGCTTGTAATAATAATAATAATAATAATAATAATAATAATAATAATAATAATATAACTGACGTAGAAGATTCCATAACATGGATTTTATGCCTTTATGCTAGTCTATTGCTAACTAAATCCTCATAAATACTTAATATTCGTAAATTTCTAGCTATTAATTCATTCCAAATAGTCTTATGTCTACATTAACCCACTAGCTATATATATATATATATATATATATATATATATATATATAATTGAAAACCAATTTTCTTTTTATTTTTTAATAAAAAATAGTTTACTACAATATTAAGATTTCATGAGTATGTTATTAAATGAATTTTAAAAAAATTTCAAATATTAGATACTCCCTCGTCCCAAAATAAAACTTGTTAAGGATAAAAGGGAACTCTCATCTTAGGACAGAAAGGGTATCTATTAGAAACATATGTAATAAGCATGTTACAAATTTGTCTCACATTTTTTTTTTTTTAGAGAAAGAGAAGTTTTATTCAATAAGAAAACTTATACACATCGTCTTGGAAAGACATTGCAACAATAGTTTGAATAATGAAGAATATGATTTAAACCCCGAAGGAGGATGCTGAAGCTGATGAACCCCGGTCGGCAATATTATGTTTTTACTATATATATTCTAGACTCAAACTAGAATTTAGATTTGTAAAAGTTGATTAAATATAAATAAAATGAAAGGCTTATAATAAGGAAGTATGTTAAAAAAAAAAGGAAGTTAATCCCTACAAATTAGCTTAAGTCATTTTATTTATAAGGTAAGCCCAATTTATTATATGTCTAATTAATAATAACAAATGAATATGCCTAATTGATGGTAAATGACTAGTTGCTCCTGCCCAGAATTCTCAACATATTGAGTTGGGACGTGAACCAAAAGTACAAGGGTCGAGTTGCTGTACCCTGAAGAACCCGGGCTAGGTTGTCAAGTGGCAGAATTGCCACTTAAAGAGAAACTGTAAAGGTTGATTAAATATAAAGAAAATGAAAGGCTTATAATAAGGGAATATATATAAGTTCATCCACAAAAAGTGAAAAAAATAGTCAAAAGATCCAAAAACTTGAAAATAATGTAAAAAAATTGACATTAAGAGCTTTTTAGGATAAAAATTAGAAATAATGTAAAAAAAAAACATTATTTATGAGTTCGTTTATGATTATTTATACTTGTTTGTATCTCTTTGACATTTGTTTATATATGTTTGTGTTTGTTTTAAACTTGTTTGTATCTGTTTTTGTAAGTTTAACTTTACTTATTTATATATATATATATATTGAAAAAATGGCCTCATAAAGTTGTTAAAATAAAAAATATCTCTATTTTCTTTATAAAGTTTTGGTGGACGTTTTAGATTTTACCACCTTTTAAATAGAAGAAATCAAAAGAACTCCTATAACAAAGAAGGTGATCCTATAAATTTGCTTAAGTCATTTTGTTTATAAGATGATCCCAATTTATTATAAGCCCAACTAATAATAACAAACGAATTTGACTAATTAATGGTAAATGACTAAATGGCTCATAGGGCCCAGAATTCTCAATAAGACTAAATTTTAACGGTTTTACTCCAACATCCATACTTGCTATCGATGTTAATATGCAACACTGCACTTCATACGAGTACAATACTAATAAATTAATTAAGTCAAGATCTAATTCTTCTATAATTTTTTAGTCCAACATAATTTGAAATGATTAATTATTTTTTTCCAAATTGGTCCATGATCTGCATGTTTTAATTTTAGGAGTTGTAGATAGCCGATCTTGATTACCGAATTATTAATATTTCCCTAAAAGACTTTTTAGATGCGAGACACTCCAATTTGCATTTTAAAAAATTTTTTGAACACTTTCGCCCATTCAGAAAGAATTTTAGAACATTAGGGTCTCTCATCTCCTCTCTTCCCTCCTTTCTAAACCCTATCCCCTCACTTTTTCATCAAGTTTTGGGCGGGCCATTGGCTACACTTTTTTTGTTTTTTGTATTTTTTTTTTATTATTTTGTTCAGTTTGATTGAATAAAATCTAAATCTGTGTCCCTTTTGACGGAGTTTTGGATTGGACCCCTCATTTTTTGAGGATTTTGTTCTTCTTTGAAGAGAGGTTCTCTTCTGTCAAAAAAAAAAGAGAGGTTCTCATATTGGAGTTTGATTCTCCCGCATTTAAGTTTAGTTCTTCACATATTGGATTACTTTCCATTGTTTGAGTTATTTTATTTATGAGAAAGAGATACAAATTTGTTATTTGAGCATGGATTGAGAACTAACATAATAAGATTCATTGAAAGACGCAAATATCGAGTGTTGGCCATTGATTACCACCGGAAAAAGACTAAGGACTCGAATAGTGGATCGAATTGCTATCGAGTTGAGCAAATTTAAGATGTTTTAAATTCATATAATTTGCTGAATCTCAATTTGTAATTTTTTCCTTATAAATGAAATATTTCTTTTCTAAAAAAAGAACTTTTGAACACCAAACTACCAGGAATATAAACTAATAACCTAAAAACAAAGGCGTAATAGTTGTTAAGCATATTTATTTAACTATCTATTTACTAAAATAATAGATTCACCAAAGAATTGCAAATGTTTATATTTTAACCGAATTCGCTAGTTTTTCTTTCCCAATTCAACTAGAAGGATGGACTGAATATCATTAGAATCTTAAAAACGGATTGATTATTTGTATATCATTTCGTGGCTAATTGTTTTTAAAGAGAGCAGTGGAATAAGAAAAACAATTTAATTAAGCTCATTAATTGAAAAAAAGTGCTTTATTTTAACTTAAAAGATAGAATATAAATAAATGAAATATTTTATTAAACATTCTGAATAATGAATGAGTTGATAAATCCACATATTAAAACTTATCTCATTTTACAAAAGAAAACGCATTTAAAACATTGGAGGCTATCGAAGATTTACTTTCAATTGATTTTGATTAACCTTTTGCATTATGGAGGATCACATCACAATTTTTTTAAGGAAGCCATCACAAAATTTTGAGGTTCCCAACAGATGATGCTTCTTCCCATAATTTTAAAGTTCTGTAATATGTATAATTGACAGAGCCGTCTCGTTAAATTTCGGGGCCCTGTGCCAAGATTAAAAATGAGGCCCCTGAAAAATAGAAATATACAAAAAGAACGAGAAATTCAGATTAGTAGAAGAAAGCAAAGAAAATCATAATGAAAATTTGTATACATCCGAAAATTACAATTTTAAGAGATTACAAACAAAATCAATATAATTACCTTCTTCCAGCTTTGGGATTTTCAATACTGTCAATAAAATCGTGAATGAAATCGGTGATGAAATTGAATAGAGGTTTAGAGGGAATAAGAAGCGGTGAAGAAGAATTTGATCAAATTGAGAATTTTTGTTTTATGGAAAGGAAAATTTCATAGATTGAGAAGAGAGGTTATGATTTCAAGATTTTTTTTTTGGTTAAGCGTGGGTTAATGGAAGTGACGCGTGATTTCAATTTTTTTAATAGAGAAAATTCTTAATTGTTAGACTCTAATTTTTGAGGGCTTTGTAAACACATACTAAAAGACAGGCTTGATAATTGATATTTATGTAATACCTAATTATAATTTTTTCAAAAAGAAAAAGATTTCGCCGTCAGAGGTGTGTCATTTAGTTTAGTCTCTTTTTAACAAGATAGAAAATATAATCTAACTAATCTTTGATTATTTTAAGAGAAGCCTAAAGGATCTAAATCACCTTTATTTTCATTAACAATAATTCAAATTAGTGCGCTTTTGTGTACCAGTGAGCGAGCGAGCCTTTTTGGCTCGAACTCATCTATTTGAATAGCAAACCCAACAATTTAATTAAAATGAGCAAAGCCAAAGGACATGTTTTTTTTTTTCTTAACTTGAAAACTCGTTATCCGCCATTCTTTTGTAAGTATTATGTCTCTCCCTATCAAACTTTTGTTTGCTTTTTTTTCCCTTTTTGGAGATCACAGGCGAGCCAATTAGCTCACCGACAGCTTGAGTGTAAGTACGAACGTTTTAGGTATATGTTGTACACCAGCACGTTTTAGGTATATGTTGTACACCAGCTCTTGAACATGGAGCGCACTCAGAAACTGATTTCCAAATTATTAGTCTGGCTTCACAATAAAAGCTTCACTTATCATGTCACAATACCTAAAGGCTAGCTTTTGAGCTGTATAAATGTTAAGTTATTCTGGATAGAATTAATGAAAACAATTGAACAATTTTGGTATTAAATGGATGAGATGATTTGATAAGTTATAAGAGTCAAGTTTGTTTGATTAGAATTAACAAAAATAAAGTGACAAGTGTGGGAGATATTTTTTTTAGATAGATTGAAGTATTTGCTGAAGTGGTAAGTGTCCCAAACAGAATTAACAAAACAATATGGCAAGTTTAGAGATAATAACTTATCAAATGAAATTAATGAAAATGTATTGATTGGAGGATCTTTATATTTTCTCGGATAGAATTGACAAAGAAATGAGCAATTTTTAGGTGCTTAGGCTACTTTGGACAAAATTGACAAAGAAATATGAGTCTTTGAATTCAACTACTTAGGATGTGATTAATCGAATAACTAAGAGTATAAACACAAAAGCAACACACATTGAACATGATCGACAAGATATATTGAATTGCAATAATTTGTAATATATACTTTAGGATCGTTCGAAGGGACCTGCTTATAAGTGTTTGACTTTATATGTTAGACTATTTTTCTGTTGATTTGATTGGACTGGAAAGAGAGCTCTTTTAGCCTATGCACTTCTATTTATAACTGAGCTTTAAAAGTAATTGCCTGACCATTACTCGATAACTTCTCAGCTTAGTAATCGATACTTTCTGTAATTACCCATCACATCTTATCTCAATAACCGATCACTTTCTATTACTGCCCATCATATCTCCTTTCGATAACTGACCACATTTCGTAACTGCCCATTGCATCTTACCTCAGTAACTGCCTATTACTCATCTTATCTTGGTATCCACCAATTACTTATCTCATTACATGACCACTTCTTAACCATCTTAGCCTTTGTTCCACATGGCAAACAGTTATTGGAAAATAAGAAGTAGTCAAGGATTGCCAACGTGGATGATACAACTAATCAAGTGTAACAAATTTTCCAGTTGTAGATTAGTTTCTAGAGAGAGAGCTAAATTATTTCTCTTGTATATAAGTTTCAACTGTACTTGAAAATAGAGTATTGAAAAATACTCAAATTTCTTCTCTCTCAAAATCTCTTTCTTTTACTATTTTCTCATGGTATTAGAGGAAGAAAAATCGATTAGCCAAGAAATTTAGGAGATTAATAAAAGAATTCAAGAGACTATAAGAGCATTAGATGTTTCTTATTTTCTCATCCAACTTCACTTAATTACTTTAGTTGTTTCTATTAATATGCGATGCCTTTTTTTGGATATGATGATTCTTTCTGTCAATCTTTTTTACATTATTTTTGGTCATTAATTTAAAAGATCTTTTTCTCATTTTTCTTCTCCATTCTCTATTTCTATTTTCCTAGATCTACTTCTCTCTTCTTTTCCCTAATTTCTTTCTAACCCATGGCCAATTCAACCTTGTTCTATCATTTCCACAAACAAACAAAAATTTGTCCCAGGAAAAATAAAATGTTTATTCCTTAGTTATAAACCAGGTACAAAGGGATATCTTTTGTTTAATCTTTCAACTAGACAAATTTTGCGTCCTAAAATGTATACTTCTATGAAATAATATTTCCTTTAAAGAAAATATCACCATGACCTGTATTGCTAAAAGTTTGAAGAGTAATTAAGGATCTTAAGTGACCATTGAAGGCCTTATATATGAAACTTAAAGTGACAAGGTCCTAAAAACCTCACACTATACGGTGAGGTCCCAAAGATCTCGTGGCCCATTGGGCCTCAAGAATATAGGGTCCATGAGGCTCCTACATTTATGGGATCCATTGAACTTTTAACTTGGATGACCTCTCCTACTGTGTATAGGAGGTCGCTTAGAAGAGGGTCGCCTCTCCCAAGTCTTAGTCATTAGGCAAACCTACCTAGGCCTTGGTAAGATTGCCAGTCCTTTTATAAGGCCATTTTCATGGTAAAGGCTTACAAATGTCCCCCTAGATCTAAGCCATTCCATGTGTTGGCTTAAGAGTGCACCCTAGAGAGGTTGCCAAATTTTGCAAGGTCTTAACCTATGCTTGACTTAAAAAAGTGGCGGGAATTTTTCGCACCTTGAAGGTCTAGAACCTTCAATTTCCACCACTCCTCAGCACCCCCTAGCCAATTACTATGCTGCCCTTAACAACAAAGAGGTCTCCTAAGGGCATGCTAGCAATTCGAGGGCCATAACTTCACTTGGGCTACTGTGCCCTTACTATGCATAAATAGCCTCTATATTTCCACATTTCACCCTATTTGCAGTCTTCTTAGAGTGACCTTCTACTCTCCGTCCACCCGCTAGAACTTGTCACATAGAGACCTCTCCTTTTACTTAGGTACAGACCTCTTAATTTTTTATTCTATAACTATGTCTTTTGAAAACTTCTCAGATTCTAGATTAAATAGCGATGGGGTAGTCGATAGTGACCACTTTTCTCGTGAGAAATTACTAACTCCAGATTAAATATGATTCATCTCTAACAGCGACCTACAGCTAGAGGACAAAAACTGGCCCGGACCTAACACCCGAGGTCAAAAGGTGACCTCTCGCTCCTCCACCTCATATGAGGTTCCTTATCTAAGGGATGAACTGTCACATTCTAAATTCTTAAAATAAAAAATATTGAGCAAATAAGTATGGAAATATTTAATGGATTATTAAAATAGGAAATTTTGATAAAAATATTCTAAAAGGAAAATAAAAAAATTTTAAACATAGTAAATATACAGTAAACATATCATAAACAAAAAAGTAATTGTGTTCTAAGAGGAAAGGCGATAAGAGATATATTGTAAACAGGCTGTAAATGTATTGTAAATAGAAGATGGACAAGTCATAGACATTTTATAAGCAGAAAATAAACATGATAGTATTTGTATAGTATTTATTATGCAAAGGTGGTGTAATATGGAAAAAAAAAATTAAATCAATATTTTTGAATAAGCCTGTCACGTTCTAAAATTCGTAAAATAAAAAATATAGAGTAACCTAAGTACATGAAGGTATAATTAATTAATAATAGTACAGTAAATGTGTTCTAAAGATGGAGGAAATAAGAAATATAATTGTAAACGGATTGTAAATGGATGTTATACAGGAAATCAATAAGTTGGTTTTCATTAAAATAGAGAAGTGAAACAAGAAAAAGTGTTTAAAGAATATTTTTGAATGAGAAGTGAAATATATAAGAAATAAAGGGTTAAGTAATTAAGAAATAAACATAAGGTGAACGGGTTGTAAGCAGGGTATAAATAGAAAAGAAACAAGTAAATATTTGTTAGATCAACTAAATAAAATTGAGAAAATACGAGAAGAAGGCATAATGATTTTACAATTGAAAATTTGATTAATAAATAATATTTGATAAGTAATATAAAGACAGAATAATAAATGTTTGAAGCAAAGAAAAAGATGGAATAATTAAAAAGAAAGTTGAATAATAAATGAATGCATATTTAATAAACAAAAAATATATCGAGAAAAACAAATACGTAAACCGAAGAGCTAATATGTTAGCAAGCTCATTTAAAAGAGGATTCAGTAGAAAATAAATAAATACAAGGTAAAAAATCAGAAATATAAATTCTAAGAATGAGTATTATATTACTAATGATAAGAAGTAAAAGAAAAAGATAGAGTTATATTATAATTATGATAAGATATTTGAAGAAAAAATTTATTAAAGATTAAAAATAAAATATACAACAAGATTATAATAATAATTTACCGAGAACCCGATAGAAAAATTAAAGCTGATAAATAGTTAAGGTATGTGATGATTATTATACATGTTATTAGAAACAGAATTAAAATTGAAATTAATGAATAAAATGCAAACAAAAGACTTAACGGAGGTAAAATAAAATGACAATTGGGAGTAAAATTTAGAACTAATATTAGATTGAGGGGCAAAGGAGTAATTGCGTAATAAGATATTTTAATTTTATAATAATAATAATAATATGAAAAAAGAAGAAGAAGAAGTAGAAAAAGAAAAAGGAGAAGATAGATGGAGCTTTTAAAAGAGAACTAAAATTGAAGTTGGATATGTAATAACAACCGACATAGTTAACTATGTATATATATAAGTGGAAAAGAAACAAAATAGGAGAGAGGATGTGGAGAGTAGAGAGGAAAGAGCACGGTGTAGGAGGGAAAGCAGCATGGAATTAGAGAGGAGAAGAGAACACATAAACAATGCAATTCAAATTGAGAAACTGAATTAAACTAAGTCAAAAATCAAAATTTTAGAGGAAGTACCCCGTGTGAAATCCAATCACCCATTACTACCATTTGATGTCATTCTCGTCAAATGAGACTACCAAAGGTTCCTATGAGTCTGGTGAGTTGATTGGGGGTACCAGAAACTGTGCAAATTATTACTGGAGTAGAGATTTCCGATAGGGTCGAAAGGAAATTAAGTTGGTCAGCCAAATTGTTTTATTGAAATATCATTAGGTTTCGGTGAGCAAATGGCCAGAATAAGACCATAAACTGAAGGCTAAGCTCGAGAGGAACAAAATAGTATATGGCTCGAAAATTACAGTGGCTGAAATTGAGAACGGTCAATAGAGCGACTCATGGGTCGTAAAACCCGTTTAGCAAACTGTCGGGTAAGGAAGAAGAACAAAACGACGAGGCGTTCATTCCAAATGACACGTCGTTTCATTAACAAGCTGAGCAATGTGATTCCAAACGACACATTGTTTCATTAACATATAAATTTTTTTCATTTTATTAAGTTTATCAATAGATGTTTTAAACAATTCTCCATTTCAAAATGTGATATCCATTCACTTGTCCCACATTCCTCTATCGTGGAAAGCCTCAGCATTCTATAAGCCTTTCAAAAGCCACTTAATCCTCCTCCAGCGGTCACTCTTAGTCTCCATCGTACATAAGACTAAATAGTTAGCTTGATGTAGCCAAGGTGTAACCTGGAAGGGGCTCGGTGAAGACTGCCAGAAAGGGCAGACCGGTGGCAGCGGGGCATGACTTCCAACTTTAAGGCCACCGGCAATGGCAATGGGGGCCTGCTAGACTAGGCTTGTCTACATCTGGGTGAAAAAATAATCAATGGTTGATTAAAGATAACTATTTTCACTCAATAATAAAGGAAAATCGATCTAAAACTATAATCATCCCATATTTGGAAAAAAAAAACAAAAAGGCTGTTTCAAAAATATCAAAAAAAGAAAAATGTTTTCACTTTTTAAAAAGGCAACAAATATGATTTTATTAGAAAAAAGGTTATTCATGACTTAAGGCTAAAATATAAAAAATAATCACAAAAAATATCATTTTATATGTAAAATACATCCACTTCACAATTAAAATTTTATAAGCACATGCGAACCCGACTAGTTGAATACTAGTTTAGGACAAGTTTATATAAATTTAAAATTTGTCAAATTTATTGTCAATTTATAACAAATTTATAAAAGTCCATTCGTAATAAATAATATATTTTTAATAAATTTACAACTAATATACAATCAAATTATCATAAAAAAGTAAATATATTACAATGCAGCTAAAGATGGTTAATCATAATATAGAAAATAATTATAAAAAGTCACACTATGCACAATATACATCATGTTTACATAAAAATTTGAAACAAGCATTTTCATTAACAAGAGGTTTACAACTAGTTTATAAAAAATCTAAGAATATACATCTTTCTTGATCAATAGTTTACAATATAGTATATAGAGAGCTTACAAATAGAAATAACAATGAACATGGTCCAAAAAACAAACAATATTTCATTAAACAGTTTCCATACATCGTTATAGAATACAATATAAGACGAGTTTAACGTTTTAGGTTTAGAGATTTGTAAGAAAATCAAAATTCTTACCAAAACACTCCAATAGCAAAATTGAGAAATGGTTTCGCGCGCTAAACTAGGCAAGAAGGAAATGGAATTATGTCGCACACGCTAATTTTAGATGTCTCACGCACAACCTGTTTCAAATTCAAATTCCAATGGCTAGTTCACTTAGTGGAATGCTGACTCAGATGGCTGTTACATATCCATTTAAAAATGTTTGTTAGTGGTCACACATGCTACCCATAGATCTGGGACGCAACCTTGCACAGTCAGCTACAATGGCTAGTTCAGTTAATGCAAAGATGACTCAGCAGATAACGTTATAGATCCGTTGAGACATGTCAATGAGTGGTCGTACACACTACCCTCTGTCTTATGCACGACCTATGCTAAAACAGAGCCAAACTTCAATTTAAAGGAACAATGATTATATTCTTTAAGATGGGAATAAATACCCATTCATATAGCCTTTTTGAAGGTTGCACATTAATTACAGAATATCAATGGGTATGTGAGCTTCATTGTAATTAACTTTTTTTCATCTTTTACCTTTTCATTCAAATATGTTGATAATTAGTTGAATGAGCTATAAATTCAACATTATTGTTGATAGTTTGTTGAGTGAGCTAGAGCTAGGAAACTCAACACCATTGTTTATAATTAGTTGAGTTAGCTAAGAAACTCAACATTCTTATTGATAGTTTTAAGTGAGCTAGAAACTCAAATTGTACAGTTTAAATGTAAGCCAAAAACACTAAATTTGAGGTTAGCTTAGAAAACCTTTATAAGGTTTAAGTGTGAGCCGAAAAATACTAAATTAGAAGTTAGCTTAGAAAATCTCATTGTATTCTTGATTGAATAGTGGAACCCAATTCTTGAGAGAATTGGAGAAGTGGACGTAAGATTGAAGTGAATCTAAACCACTATAAATCTCCTTGTTCATCTTCCACATTTTCATAATCCTCCTTTAACTTTCATCAGTTTTCTTAATGCACCACATTTCACACTCAAAGTTATAATTAGGCAACTAATTCACTTCCCCTCTTAGTTTTTATAGTGTTAACACCTTTAAGTAGATTTACCATACATTAAGAACTACGAGCATATTATATAAAATCTAAAGGACCTTAGAGAAATTCTCCCTAATTTATTTAACTGGCAATCGAGTAGTAGAAATTTTAGTCCTAGGAGAAGTATGCACTATGAAGAAAATTGGCCAATTAAAGAAGTCTAACAGGATTTAAGTGAGGATGACCCAATTAAAAAACCAACTGACTTGAAGAAATGACCTTGTCTTACTAAAACTCCCTCCCCCCACTCTTGTAGTTCCCTCACACCAGAAAGATTCTTCATCGAGTACCAACCCAACTTCATCAACGATCGGGAATAAGAAATTGGCTGTTCCTATGGAGCGGATAGCCCTAAACAATGAGTATCATCAGTTGGATTGTTGGGGCTTGGACAATCCTGACATAATACGTGCACTCAAAGATATAATCTTAAATTACAATTCTAAGTTGATTTTTCTTATGAAAAACATTAGTACATAGGAATAAGATGGAAGAGATTAGGAGAAAAATTTTCTTTGACAATGGTTTTGCGGTGGACTGTGTTAGAAGGAGTGGAGCATTGAGTTTGTTATGCATGAACAAAGTTGATATTTTGGTTAGAAACTTCACTCGTATGTTAAATTTAAAAATGAGTGGAGAATTACTGATTTTTATGGTTACTTGGAGAGTTCGAGATGTCATGCCTCTTAGAATCTGATTAGGAACTTGTCTAATAGAGATAATCATCCTTGGCTCTACTTAGGTGATTTTAATGATTTGTTAATTGAAGATGATAAATTGGGAGGTGCAGCAGTTCAAACAAAGACATCTGATTAACGGCTTTGCTGGAGTAGTTTCATATTGTGAAATGGTGGATATTTCTTGGACTGGGTTTCATTCTACATGGGAGAAGAAGAGGAATAATGTTGTGGTTTGCAGGAAAAAATTGGACAAAGCCATGGCTACCATGAGTTAGTCTTCACTGTTTAATAATGCCGTTGCACAAGCAATTGTAGCTTCAGTTTTTGACCACTCACCGATCCTAATTTAGCTTAATGGTCATCTAACTTGTGCGAATTCTAGAGGATTTGAATTTGATAATAGCTAGCTTGATGAAGCAGAATTAGAACAGATGACTAAAGCTTTATAGGCCCAAAGTGGATTATAAGATATTATGAACAAAAGAAATAATTGCATTGGAGAAGTAGAGAAGTGGGGCCAAAATCAAAATTCTGCATTTTGAAAAAAACAAAAATAGGTGAAAAGAATGTTGGAAGAAGCTAGAGATGTTTTTGATGATATGAAAGTATTATTATTAAAAAAGGAGTGGAATAATATTCTTTATAAGGAGGACTGTATAAATAGTCAATGAAACAGTGATAGTTACAACATGGGGATAGAAATTCTAGATTTTTTCATGCTTCTATTAAAGCTAGATGCAGAAAAGTAGCAATTAAAAAACTTCGAAAAGAGGATAATACAGTGGTGAGTGATAAAGCTGATATGAATGCAGAAG
>CATIWJ010195091.1:0-10788 GCA_949640765.1 Croton laevigatus
CATAGGGTCCTTCATTCCATGTAGTTTTACCGTCAATAAACCAAAAAAGTCGAGATGTTTATATTATGGAACCAAAATACCCCTCTTTTTAATTTTTTTAATATTTTATTTATAATTTTTATTATTATAATAATTAAAAAATAAATTTATTTATTCATAAATTAAAAAGAATTAAATCTTCTTCTTCTTCTTCTTTTTCTGCTGCTACTGGGAATGAAGCGTTTGTTAATCGAATCAAAGTCTAAGATTTTGATTAACAAACAATCAATTAAAACTTAAATTATTAGAACTTTCGCTATAAAAAGGGCCAATGTGAAATTGTCTTTTTATCTTTTGTCATGTTAGGTTCGCTGTTTCTTCCGGGGCCAAAAATCAGAAATTCTGTCTTAGAACAACAAAGCAAAATTGAACTTAATAATAACTGCTTTTCTTTTCCTAATAATACAAAGAAAATGGATTACACAAAATTGTATTTTATTACAATATTCAAAGTTTCTTTGTTTTATACACACTATTAAAAATTTGATTTTATGTCATAAATTAAAAATATATATGTCCATTTTTTCCCCCAAATTTCTTCCTAGATAAAGAGTTCTATTTTTTCTTTCTAGTGAAACACTCCAACTATAAAGTTTTGTATGGGCAATGATGTTTTGAACCGCTAAAGGGGGCGATCCAGGGAAGGGCGGACCGTCCGGATGAAGAGTCGGCAGGTGAGATTAAAGGATACCGAATCGAATCTGCACACAAGAAGAAGTAAAGATCGGGCGAAGCCCTTAGGCGGCCACTCTGATGCTTAAGTCAGGATTTGCTTAGCTCAGCAAGGAATATCAGAGAAAAGTAATAAATGTCATACCTGGCACAGTAATCGATGTTTGGTATTTATATCAAAGAGTCCCCTGACGATTGTCATCGTACGGGTTGACAATTCCTGACATTTCCGTAGTACTTTAGATGGTCTTGTCGGCGTACGGTTCTGCAATGGCTCTGACATGACAGTCTCAAGGTGGCTCTGACGTCTATGCGACCGATGTCTGGGATGAAGGTCCTAGAGTCGGTCGAGCCAATGTGGTGATGTCGACTTCAGACATCGCCTTCGGACATCAGACTACCATCCGATGTCCGAACTATCATTCGACCGGGGCGATCTACAGATCTTCGAACTGAACCAACTGGTCGTGGGATTCGACCGATCTATCCAATTGGTTTAGAGGGCCGGTGTTATCACATGTCCCCCCCTAAGTCCCTTAGTCAAGGACTGAGGGTTTTGGTCAAGTATTGATCTGTCCTGAAACCTGACCCAATAAGTTTGGCCCATGACTTGGTGTTCGGCCCATGGAAGTGGTGCACCTTTTGCATTAATTGCTGACGGTTTCTCTTCCATCCCATATGCCTGAGTGACACATGGTCGGGTTACAGATTGTTCTGCGTCGTTTCAATCGCCTTTCTTCTTCCTATAAATAGATGGGCCCTTATTCATTCAGAACCTTCTTGCTGTCGCTTTCAAATCCGATCTAAGAGCTTTTCTCTTAACCGATCTTCGTTTCCCACTATTTGCTCTGTCGTCCTTCCCTCCCCCCCCCCCCGAAGTAAGGTAAAGAAATATTTACCGTTGTGAATATGAGTGACCAAAGTGACTCGCAAAATCCATTTGCCACCTCCGGAAACCAGTTCTCCAAGGAAGAGGTTAGCCAGCAGACTTCAAGTGGGTCCGAAGGGGAAACATCGACGAGTGGGTGAACACTAGAGGTGGCGTTTCCAACCGGTGGGCCATATCGGCTTGTGGATGAAGAAGAGGAAGATGAAGCCGATACGGGTTTAGCCCGTAGGAAAGGAGTAGGGTTGAGGTAGTTATAGACATCCCCGATGTTCCGGAAGCTAGAGCATCGGCATTCGTCGCGGCGGGTACATCTAAAAAGAATACTCGCCTTCCTAAGGAGAAAGAGGAGCGTCGGCCAGTGGCCTCGGTTGCTGAGATTGCCAGCAAAATGACCTTAAATGATATAAGGCATGTGGCGATTGAAGGATTCCCAAAGCACTTTCATCGGACTATCTTGTTTATCCGGCTGATTCAGTGATGGGTGTCGATCAGTCTTTTTCAGGCGATGGGAGGATTGTGTATGTAGAGCACCTCCTATCCGGTCTGAGGTTTCCACTGTCGAGATTGGAGATTGATTTTCTAAATTTTCATCAAATAAACATTGCCCAATTACACCCGAATGCTTGGAAAGTTCTTCGGGGACTATAATTTCTTGCCTCGGCATGTGGTGAGGGGTTCGCCTTATCAGTGAGGGAAGTGCTTCATCTGTACAAGGTGATGTCAAGCAAAAAATCTGACCATGTCGCCCTTCAACCAAAGAGGAAAGTCTTCAATCTTTCATCCTCTGTGAAGCATGATTGGAAGAAGAAGTTCTTTGTGGTCAGCCACCCCTCTTTGGCCGAAGTGCCAAAGGACTGGAATAGAGATGTCCCGGCGACTAACCCCCGAGACCTGGCGGATATGTTTGTGGAGGAGAAGGAGCACTTGGATGTGCTTCTGGAGATGGTGGTCGAGGGCCCCTTCAACGGTGAGAAATTTGTGCGGAACTGGTATTCCGGAGTGGTGGTGGATCACGACGGGCGCCAGATTAACCCAAATGGGGGTATACTTCTTACCGAGGTGTTCTTTCAATTTCTCGTGCTGATCGTAACATCGGTTTGTTATTTTGCATGTATGTCGAAAGTAGCTGAGAGGCTGGCAGCTTTGGGAAGGAAGAGGGCCGCCCAAGAGAGTGAGGGAGCCCGAGTTGACAGGGGCAAGGAAAAAGTCGTTGAAGGGCGGGAGCCTGTCCCTCAAAAGAAGAAGGTGCCTCCGAAGGCACAAATGAAGACTGGTACCGCCTCAAAGGCACCGAAGAGGGTTGAGGTCTCCGCCAGGAAGACCACAAAATGCCCTGCTTTGACCGAACCTGAGGTCAGGCATGAGACTGGTCCTACCGAGGAGGAGACTCGCAAGAGGAAGAGGCCACAGATTGAGGTAGATCGAGATATGGAAGAAACGGAAACATCGGTCGCTGTTGCCGATTACTTCGGAGGGAAGTATGGGGATAAAGTGTCATACGGAATTCTCAAAGTGGCCGATGAGTTGAGGAGATCCATGTTGTTGCCCAGCAATTTTAAGATGTTCCAAGATATGAATCGGGCGACGAGGGTGGCCTCTAGAGTCAGCCACTGTTTGCAGGTGAGATGTTTGTCTTTGACCAAAGTTTTGTGACTGTAGTTTACGATATATATATTTTGTTTTTATTGAAACGGTTTTGCAGGCTGCTGAGGCCCTGCAAGCGGAAGCGATGATAATGTCGAGGAGGCTGGATGATTTGGTTGCCAGCCGTAATAAAGCCGAAGATGAGAGGGATAAACTTCGGGAGAGGTGTGACAACCTCGAACTGAAGGTCCTTAAGGGAGAGAAAAGAATAAGTGAACTGGAGACGAGAGTGGCCGAACTATCCTCATCTATGAAAGAAAAGGATAAGCTGTTGGAGGATGCCAAAACGGAGGTAGAGTTTGCTTCAGGGAAGGAGAAGCACATTAGATTCGCCTATGAGGCTTTGAAAGAAGAATATGAGGCTGATCAAGCTGTCTCGAAGAGGGCGGTGGATGTGGTGGAGACCTCAGCAGCCCTCTGGATGATGGCATATCGTGATCAGCTTGTTAAGGTGATCTGAGAGCTTGGTGAGAATGGACTCGCGGCGACAATTAGTGCTATTGACCTGGATCCGAAGATTTACAATATCCGCCCCTCTAATTCTGACATAGAATGTTTAGATAAGGGTGACAACCGCCAACAAAAGGGTGATGAAGAGAGGGTTCAGCCTTCTGAGGAGGGGCGAGATGGCGATCGTGGTGAACAAACGGAGATCCCTCAGGGGGCGAATGTCGAAACCACTCGGGATGGAGATAAAGACGCCAACTCCAATCTTACCGATGCCAGTAAGCAGAACCCTGTAGATGTCTCTAAATAGGCCTCTCCTTGTACTTTTATAGTTTGTATCGGAGCCTCTGTAGCTCGTTGTAGATTGTAAAAATTTTTCTAAGTTAATGAAATTTTCGTGTTGACATTTCTTCTTTGTTAATTGCTTTAACTTTTTGTCGTGTCGCAATTATCCGATGCATGTTGATTGGAGAAGGCATGGCTTAGAAAATGGCGGCCCCGAAGCTAAGTGTTATGACTTGCTCATTTGCATATATGTCGATAAGGAGTGGCGATATGTAGATCTTATTCATTCGTGTAGATTCCTTTATACATGTCGATATGGAGATATGTCGTAGTTCAAAGAAATTATATCATTGATGTCAGTTGCCAACATCAGTAGACGCAATAGGCGATCCCAACTAGGTCGGCACCACCGCAACGTCCTCATCATATTCCTGGACTTACAAAATATTATATTGAAATATCATTCAACTTTTACAAAAGCAAATATTGACATTACTGGTAATAAGCTTTAAGATTGTCGGAGTTCCAGGAGTGTAGTTCAGCCTTGCCCTTAATGTCTTCCAATCTGTAGGCCCCGAGTCCGAGGAATCTTCTGATCTTGAAAGGTCCAACCCAGTTTGGTTGTAGCTTACCAACACCAGCATTACCCTTAGTGATCTCAGCTTTCTTCAGCACTAGCTCTCCCTCTTGGAAAGTCCGATGTCGAACCTTCTTGTCATAGTACCTGGCGATCTTCTGCTTATATGAGGCTATCCGAGCCTGTGCTAGGTCTCTCAGCTCTTCGGCTAGGTCAAGGTCTAACCTCCGTTCCTGGCCTTGATCCACCTGCTCCGCGAACTCTACTCGGAAGGTGGGTTGGCCGATCTCCACGGGCACTATCGCCTCTGCACCGTACATTAGGGAGAATGGTGTTTCTCCTGTAGGAGATCTTGGGGTAGTTTTGAAGCTCCAAAGGACGCTGTTGAGTTCGTCTACCCAGGAGCCCTTCTTGTCACCGAGCCTCTTCTTCAATCCCTGTAAAATTGTTCTGTTAATTACTTCAGTTTGCCCATTGGTCTGAGGGTGGGCGACCAAAGAAAAATGTAGATCAATGTGGAGACCTTGGCAGAAGGACCGGAACTGTTTAGAATCAAACTGCTTTCCATTGTCGGTGATGACGATCTTGGAAATTCTGAATCTGGTTATAATGTTCTTATAAATAAAATCGGTGACTCTGCTCTGAGTGATTGTTGCTACGGTCTCGGCTTCGGGCCACTTGGAGAAATGATCAATAGTAACTATGAGAAACTTGCACTACCTCAATCCCTTTGTAAAAGGGCCCAGGATATCAATCCCCCACTGATAAAAAGGCCACGAAGCTCCGATGGGGGAAAGAGGTGATGTCGGTACTCTCTGAACATTAGCATGCTCCTGGCATCTGTGACACTTTCTTACCATCTCCTCAGCGTCGGTTTTAATTGTTGGCCAAAAATAATCTTGAAACAAAACTTTTCTCGCCAAAGTGGAGCCCGCCTGATGCGCCCCACAAATACCTTTATGGATTTCTCTCAAAATATACTGACCCCTATGCTTTGGAATGCAACGAAGCCAGGGGTGAGTCCGGGATCGCCTGTAGAGGTCCTCTTCATACCAACTATAGTCCCTGGACTTCTTCACAATTCGGTCAGCCTCTCTCTTGTCCGTCGGCAGTATTCCCTGAGCCAACCATCGGACAAGCGGCTCCATCCAGCTATCTCGCCATTCAACAAAACATAAGTGCTCTCCCTGATAAGTGGGAAATTCTTGAATGGCCAGGGGTATATTTTTTAAATATTCTATATTGCCCTGGGCTGCTGCCTTGGCAATGTCATCGGCTTCCGATGGTTTCTCCCTAGGAACCTGAACAATGTTCCACCTATTGGGCTTTATTTTCTGGGCGATCTGCACATATGGAATCAGTTCATCTTTTTTCACCTTAAAGTTCCCTTGAACCTAGTCAATAACAAGGCGAGAGTCACTGTAGATTGTTAGCTGCTCCATACCGATCTCTCTAGCTAACTTCAAACCATTTAAGAGAGCCTCATACTCCGCCCCATTGTTGGATGTTTGGAAACCAAGTCTTATGGCATATTTGATAAGTAGCTGATGTGGTCCCTTGATTACGATGCCAACTCCCGATCCTTCAGTACAGTCAGCCCCATCGACCCACATCTCCCACTTCTCTACAGGATCATTATGCAATTGGTCTGCTGGGGTGAGTTCGGCTATAAAGTAGGACAAAACTTGGGCTTTCAAGGACTTCCAAGGCTGAAACTGTACACCGTATATGCCGATCTTAACGGCCCATTCTATAATCCTTCCTGAAGTCTCCGATTTTTGCAAGATCTTTCTAAGTGGGAGATCTGTTCTGACAACAACTGTGTGAGCTTCAAAATAATGCCTAAGCTTCTGTGTTGACATAAATAGGGCGAGGGCATGCTTTTCCAACTTAGGGTATTTTACTTCAGCATCTTGTAGTACCCTGCTAACATAATAGATAGGAAATTGTTCCCCATCTTGCTCTCTGACGAGTATCGAGGCTACAATGTCGTCCGTTGTAGAAAGATACATGTAGAGGGTTTCGTCTGATGTAGGTCAACTCAACAAAGGTGGTGAAGCTAGAAATGTTTTGAGTTCCTCAAAGGACTTCTGGCACTCTTCAGTCCATTGGAAGGTTTTAAGATTTTTCAAGACCTTAAAGAAAGGCTGGCACCTTCTGGCCGAACACGATATGAACCTTCCGAGGGCAGTGATCCTGCCATTCAATTGTTGAACTTTCTTGATGCTTGCAGGTGGTCTCATGTCAACAACTGCTTTGATCTTCTCTGGGTTAGCCTCAATGCCCTGTTGGGAAACCATGTAGCCTAAGAACTTCCCTGCTGGGACCCCAAAGGTGCACTTTTCTGGATTCAACTTCAGGTTGTATGTCTGAAGAATCTTAAGCACAACCTCGATGTCTCGGGCATGGTCCTCTGCATTTTTACTCTTGATGATCATGTCATCCACATACACTTCAATAGTGCTACCAATGTGATCTTTGAACATGGTGTTTACCATCCTCTAGTAGGTGGCGCTGGCATTCTTCAAACCAAAGGGCATCATCCGGTAGCAATAGGTCCCCTGATCAGTTACAAAGGCAGTCTTCTCTGCATTAAGTTTACACATAAATATCTAATGATAGCCTATCTTGGCATCTAAAAAGGAGTATAGGGCAAAGCCTGCTGTAGAATCTACTAACTGGTCTATGCTTTTGGACATGCCCTATTCAAGTCTGTGAAGTCCACACACATTCGGTATGCCCCATTTGATTTCTTTACCAAAACGACATTTGCAAGCCATTCTGGGTAGTGGACCTCCCGGATGACTTGCGCCTTCAACAACTTGCTAACCTCCTCCGTTATTACTATCTGTTTCTCTGGAGAGTGCTTCCTTCTTTTCTGTGCTATTAGCTTGACTGATGGATCAATGTTTAGTTTATGAACAATTACCTTCAGATCAACGCCTGTCAGGTCGGCTGTGTCCCAGGCAAAAACACCCCCATGCCTCCCAAGGACAGAGGAGACATCTTTCATGACTCTTGAGTCCATCCCAGAGCCAACTTCCACCTCGCCTCGAGAGAGTCTTATCTTTTTTATATCTCCACCAGGCTGAACTGCAGACGGCCGGGGAGGGATTGTTTCTCTATCTATCTGGGCTGCTTGGAATACTCCTCTCAAAGCATTTACATAGGCCTACCTGGCATCGTCCTAACTGCCCTTGGCTATGGCGACACCCTTCAAGGTTGGGATCTTCAGGCACAAGTGGTAGATACTTGGGATAGCTCCGGTCTTGTATAAGTAAGGCCGACCAAGGAGAAAGTTGTAGGCGAAAGGAATGTTTACCAGCATGAATTCTACTTTTACATCTCTGGTCAAATCATCATCTCCAAGTTCAACATGGATCTCAATGGATCCTTCCAATCGAACCATTTGGTATCCGATACCCATGATAGGGGCAGCTACCGGTTTAACATTTTTGGGATCCAAGTTCATCTTTTGGAAAGCGTCCATTGTGAGGAGGTTTACCGAACTGCCATCATCTACCAAGATTCTCCTCACTCTGTATCCATGAATAATTCCCTGTACTACCAAGGCGTCGTTGTGAGGTTGCTTGACATGTTTGGCATCGTCCATGGTGAAGGAGATCTGACACCAAGTAGAGGGGTGGGAATCGGGGTGGGGGTGGTTCTGCGCCTTATGAGCGATTGACATTATCTCCCTTACTGCTCTCTTGCGCTTGGTAGAGCTCTCTCCACAGCTTCCCCCATGTATAACATTTATCTCTCTGGCTACCTGCCTTTCATTCAGCCTCGGATGATCCTCTTGTCACCCCTGCCTTCTATCGCGTCGATCATCTCTCCGATCCCTCTTCGTTTAGCCTCACCGTGACCTCCCGACCCTTTGATATATCGGTTGATCCCTGGTGCTCTCCGTTGAACATGACGTTCAATCTCCTCCTTCAGATTCCAGCAGTCTTTGGTATCATGACCCCTATCTTGATGGAAATCACAATACTTACTGCTGTCCCTCTGAGTCCTGCCGGCATCCCTCATCTTCGGCGGCCACTTGATATCTTCCCCACTCCTCTTAATCGACATAAGCACTTCCCTTCTCGAGGAATTGAGGGGGGTGAAGTTGGCATTCTGACTGGAAGTATACCTTCTGTTGCCAGGACCCGCAGATCGCCTTCTGTACCGACCTACATTGTCAACATCTCTGCTATTCTCCTCCTCCTTCCTAGGTCGTTATGCCTGCTTGCGTCGGCCCTCCAAGTTTTTCATACGCTCTTCTAGCCTGACTTCGTCTTACACAATGGATATGAGTTCCTGAAGTGTTGTAGGCTTGGCCTTGATCAATTGTTTTTGGAGGTCTGTGTTGGTCGTTCCTTCCAAAAGGGCATGTAGGGCTGACTGAAATGGCAAATCATCAATCATATTGACATCTTGATTGAATCTGTCAATGAACTTCCTTAAGCTTTCATTCTCCCTCTGATGTAGTAGCATGAGGTCAGTTGCAAGCATCTTTTGTGGCATCTTGGTGATGAATCTCGTCAGGAAGAGCTCGGACAACTGCTTAAATGAACTGATTGAGCTCGGGCCTAGAGACTAATACCAGTCCTATGCTATAGGAAAGAGTTTGCACAGGACATGATCTTTGTAGGTTTGAGCAATAATGGCCGTCTTGAACTTGTTGACATGGCTCTTAGGACAAGTGTTCCCATCATAGTTGTCCAGACCACTGGAAATCTTGAACTTTGCCGGAAAGGGCCGGCTGATGATGCTATCCATCAGTGGAGACTCAGTGTTTTGCTCAAAGTTTAATCCCATGCCACGGATACCCATAGTCTTGAGTATATTCTTCACCCGAGCTTCGACATCATCTCTAGGTGGTCGTCCACCTTCCGTTTCCGAATTCTCATCCTCCTCCTCAACCTGTATTACGCTCTTTCCTTTACTCTTAACTTTAAGAGCAGAAGGTACGGCATCCACCCTGCTGACGTGAGCACTAGCCTGGGGGATGGGTGACGCATTAGCCGCAGGGGCTCCTTGGGCTTGCGACACCTGATTGACTTGTTGTCTCAAATCTCCCATCTGTCTATTTAGATCCATATACGCCCCATACAGTGCTTGCATTGCCACCGGATTATGAAAGTCGGGGAGATTCTTATTGGGGTTCGGATCGGCGATCCCTCTTTGCCCTCCGAAAGCACCGTAAGGAGGTACCGCATTAGCCTGCGGGATTCCCAAGTTCGAGCCGATGCCACTGTCTTCCATTCCAGGTTCTTCAGGGAAGAGATTTAAACCAAGGTTCAGATCTACACCCCTTATGCCAGACATGTTGCTTAGATAGGAGCTGCTAACAAACTGAAGATTCGGTCCACGCTCACTGCACCAAATGATGTTTTGAACCACTAAAGGGGGCGATCCAGAGAAGTGCGGACCGTCCGGATGAAGAGTCGGCAGGTGAGATTAAAGGATACCGAACCGAATCTGCACACAAGAAGAAGTAAAGATCGGGCGAAGCCCTTAGGCGGCCACTCCGATGCTTAAGTCAGGATTTGCTTAGCTCAGCAAGGAATAATCAGAGAAAAGCAATAAATGTCATATCTGGCACAGTAATCGAGGTTTGGTATTTATAGCAAAGAGTCCCCTGACGATTGTCATTGTACGAGTTGACAATTCCTGACATTTTCGTAGTACTTTAGATGGTCTTGTCGGCGTACGGTTCTGCAATGGCTCTGACATGACAGTCTCGAGGTGGCTCTGACGTCTATGTGACCGATGTCTGGGATGAAGGTCCTAGAGTCGGTCGAGCCAATGTGGTGATGTCGACTTCGGACATCGCCTTCTGACATCAGACTACCATCCGATGTCCGAACTATCATTCGACCGGGGCGATCTACAGATCTTTGAACCGAACCAACTAGTCGTGGGATTCGACCGATATATCCAATTGGTTTAGAGGGCCAGTGTTATCAGGCAATATAAACTTTTAGTTTTGAATTAGAATGCGTATTCAACAAAAGTGAACGATTATATTTTACAAAAAAAATTGACAAATGGTTCTATTTCGGTTTTGCTTTACAAAGAAAAAGTCATGGAAATTAATGCAAATGATCAAAGTGCTGGAGAAGCTACAATTAATATAATTTATATAATACTTTTTTTTTTCAATTTCTACGTTACGCATTTGGACAAATTTTATTCTCAGTACCCAAATTTTAATTTATTTCAATAAAATATCCAAACTTCAATT
>CATIWJ010195097.1:0-12429 GCA_949640765.1 Croton laevigatus
ACTTTTGACATTGAACTTTTTCACAAATTGTATAACATAATAAAGTAATAAGGTACGTAGAAATGTCTAAAAATATGAATTTTTTGTTTAATTAAAAATCTTGAAATTAATTTTAATGCCTAATTAGAAATTTTTCAATATTTAATTTTAAAGATGTAAATTTTTTAGAAATTTGATTAAAATTTAGTACATAATTAAAGTAATATAAATACTAAAAATTATTTAATTGTCCAATTATTAAATATTTGAACACTTAATTAATTTTCTTAATTTAAAGTCCAGTTAATAATTTCTCTGTCAAAATATTTATTTTAAGTTGATAGTTAATTCATTCAATCCAAAATATAATTTGATTAACCAACATAAAATTTTAATTCAAGCATTAAATCCATTTAAAGTATATTTAATAAAATTAAATTATGAAAATAAAATCAATTTAATTAATTTATTAAGACGTTGGGCTAAATTGAAGAGATAAAATGAGTTTAAGGGTTATTTACCAAAGAATTTATGGGCGGAAGGAATAGATTGAAGAGCATCAGAAAGTTTTGGGGCCGCGGCTTGATTTTTAAAAATTTGGCGTGCTGATCTGGAATTCGCCGCCCAAAACAACGCCGTTTTGAACGCTGCCTAGATCGACTCTGAATCAACTCAGGCGAACCGAATCGGGCTTTGAATCAAACCATTATCTTCTTCGCCCGGCTTCTTGTAAATGGGTCATAGGCGGGTCGCGATATCAACATAATATTTAATAATTCAATTATATAAATATTAATTATTTAAATTATAGATAATAAGAAATTTTAGTAAATGATTAGATAATTTAAATTTTTATTGATAATTATTTCTTTAAATAACATTTAGTACTTAATTTTAAATATAAACATATTATAAATTTTTAAAACAATAATTGTCGATGTCTCAAATTGAAATATCTCGAAAGAATTAATTTTGTAACATTAGTTTTTTATTTTATAAATAATTAAATAAATTATAATATGATAGTGACTAAAACACATAACAGTTAAAATAGAATTTTCACACTTTGAAATTCAAATAAAATTATTAAAAATTTTGAAGGAAGAAATTATCATAATTATTTGTCATGCGTTTATTTTGATTTTGTATTTTTTAATAAAATATATAATTATTCCAATTGAAATAAAATTCTATTATTTTAAATTTAAGTAACTTTTTTATAAGATGAGCTTTTTCATTTCACATTTATGGACTAGGTTGGGTGCACTATTTGGGTTTAGATATTTATCCTTGTTATTTTTCCTGGACATTAAAAATGTATAAATATAATTTATTTTTTTGCTCTTGATTATTATTATTTAAATAAGACACAGAAATATTTTATTATTATTATTATCATTTTTTACAGCCTCTTAGAAATTTGAAAATGATGGACCTTAGCAAGTCTTTTTCCTTGAAGACAATTTATGACTCATTTCAAGCTCCAAATCTTATAGAATTACATTTGGACCAATGTGAAAGTTTAGTTGAGATTCCTTCATCTCTTCAATATATGACCAAGCTCACTCGACTAGCATTAGGGGGCTGTCTGAGTATTGGCAGTTTGCCAAGCTGCTTTCATTTGGAAAATCTTGAGTTTCTTAGTCTTGCTGCTTGCGGAAAGCTTGATGAATGTCCAGAGCTTCCTTGCAATATAAGGGATCTAGATCTATATAATACAAAAATAACAAAATTGCCCTCATCAATTGGGCATTGCACTAAACTTCTTAATTTGAGATTGTCCAGGTGTAGAGAGCTTGAAAATATTCCAAGCTCTATTGGCCAGTTAAAAAGTCTCCAAAAGCTCAGTCTTCAATATTGCATCAAGCTCCACGAAATGCCAGATTGCTTGGGAAGTTTAGAATCACTGAATGAGCTTGAAGTAAGTTATAGTGGAATAAAAACGCTTCCATCCTCTATCAATCGATTGAAAAAATTGGAATATTTAGACTGCCGGGACTGTAAGGATTTGGAAACATTGCCTCTTTTGTCCGGTTTGATTTGCCTGAGGAAACTTGATCTTGGTTTGTGTGGCATATCAAACATTCCAGAGAGTATTGGGTCATTAGTTTCATTGGAAGAAATGCGTTTAGATGGAAACTATTTTGAAAGTCTTCCCGAAAGCGTCGAACAACTTCCCAAGTTAAAAGTACTGGATTTGAGCCACTGCAAGAGGCTTAGGAATTTGCCAAACCTTCCATGCTTAAAGTTAATTTCTGCCTATAATTGCATTTCTCTAAATTTTGCATCCTGTTCTTTCCTTTATCAAGAAGAGGAGGAAGAATATGAATCTGAAAAAAAACACGTTGGCACTATCAATCATCTTGATTTTGGCAATTGCATCAATTTGGATAACGACGAATGTCTCCGAATCATGGAAGATGTATTATTAGCATATCAAGACAAAAAGGTATATACTTCTTTCATTTTTAGAGTTTCAAAATAAGTGTCACCAAGTTTTTATATCTCAAATAATTCCATCTTTCTTTATAAGAGTAATGTAATTAATTTGTTAAATAATTTATTACAATTAAAGTAAATTAATTTTTTTAATAGTATTTCCTAAAAAAAATATTTTTAATAGTAGAGAAAGATAAAGTGAGACAAATATTTTGAGTGATAGAATAATTAAACAAAGTTACACAACTTCATCAAAAAAATAAGTGTCTCACTTTATTTTTCTCTATTATTAACAAAAAAAATAATTTTATAAGTATTTTATTTATAATAAATTTTTAGTATATTGACTGTATTACCCTTACAAAATTTTAAACTGCAATTGGTAATGGAAATAAAAATGAAAGTACGTTTATCTACATGATAAAAATTCATAAGTGAGACTTAGTTTTCTTGATAAAAATTCATAAGTGAGACCTAGTTTCGATAGAGAGAGTGCATTAAGAAGTTCAAGACATTTTTTTTGAAGTTCAAATGTCTTTTTTTTTATTTTTATCAAATGTTACAATTAACTTGAAACTACTTCACCAAAAGATTTTAATAATATTTCCACATAATAGTAGTCAATTATTAACATTTGTACATATTTATCCTATTTAAATTGACTCGTTCATCAACTATTTCATTTTTATGCAGCAGAAGTTTAGTTTATGTATCCCTGGGGTGGAAGTGTTGCCAAGGATGAGATATCAGACAACTGGTTCTCATCTTTCGTTCAAGCTGGAGCAGCATGATGACATTATGGGTTTCTGCTTTTGCGCTGTTATCAATTCCCAGTTAGCTTGGTTTTTTTCAAATCGCATTATATGTTTGGCAAGAATCCAAGATAAATATGGAGGTATCCAATACTTCGATTTTCCAGGTCCGGTATGGGATGTCCTGGACACAAGCCATGTGTTCCTTTGGTACGACATTTTCCCCTGCAACTTGCGTTCCATGCTGGCTTCATTCGAGTTCTTTACATATGGCCCCCGCTATGAGACAGTAATTAAGTGTGGTGTTCATATTATATCTCGGGATGAAAATGAAATCAATATAGGGAAATTCATGTGGGATATACGGTATTTAATAAGTAATTAATTGTTAAATTTGAGCGTAATAATTTAACGAAAAAATTGCGATTTGAATAACATGAAATGTAACATTGTATTTTACGCAATAAGAGCTTTATAACGATATATTTTACGCTCAAATCGAATTAAAAGTAAATTAGAAATTGAAATTCAGAGTGAGCTTGGGATGCCATCCGTTTTCAATTTTATAATTGCAGTAATGGCTAATGAATTTGGCATTTTAATGGCTAATTTCAAACATGAAATTGATTTCACTTAATGGCTATCACTTATTGACTGCCATTGTCCATTAAATCTTTCCTTGCAGCTATGCCTATATAAAGAAGTGGATTTTGTGAAAAATATCAAGAGCTTAACACGAGAGTTTTGTATAACACTTCAAAAGAGAAAATAGAACTTTATTTCTGAAAGAAGACAAATGGCCGAAGACAACAAATTTCTCACTAAAAATAGAGTTAAGATGGACTGTTATTTTATACTGGTTGTATGCCAACAAACTAGCATAACTGACTCCTACAAATACTCAAATAGTGAACATAAAATCAGTAACAGATGATTAAAACAAAAGCCCAAGAGGTGGTCTAGTGGTAAGACACCTCTTTCTTGGGACCTGAGGTTCCGGGTTCGAGGCTTGTCAAATCCCCTTCCCCATATCCTCCAAGTAGAATAGAATATCTATGTAAAAAAAAAACAGATGATTAAAACAAAGTCCTAAAATAATTTAAGACTCAAACAACTAAAAGACTTATTCAAACAATGAACTAGGTCAGCACTAAATTGTAACAGATTTCATCCTGTTTTTTACATTGCAACGAAAATCTCTCAAAATTTTTATCAATTTTGTTGTCCTATTTTCTAAGCTTCCAGAAATTTTTATTTCCTTCTGATTTTGAGTTGCAGCAAGCTGCTAGTTTAGGTTCCGGTGATAAAACTTTGCCTCGGTTGTGTTTGCTTATGTAGTCGTTGTATCCTGGGAAACGACTGCCTGCGCAGGCAATAATCGTCATAAGGAGACTATTCGTACATGCCTCGGTTATTCTCCTACTTCAATATTTCAGTTAAGATTTATATTTCTATATTATCTTTTATTAGTTTAATTATAGTTTATATTGTAATTTTATTTGCTGTAATTTATTTTTCTTATGCAATTTCTAATCAATTGTTTAATTAAATAATTGTTTAGTTGTTTAATTATTTAATTATTTTATTTCTGCACTAACGGATCTAACAATTCAAGCCAAAAAAAAAAAAAGAAAATGAAATCAATATAGGGAATCATTGATTTTGGGAAAGAGACATGATCAGTAAACATTCTAAATTGGAAGATTTTTTGTTGGGAGATTGTAAGTGTCTTAAAATTTTGTTAATATCAGTACACATAATTTTTAAATTTTTAAAGACATAGTATGAGTATTATAGAATTTTATGTTATAATACTTTATCCATCATTTTATATATATTAACCTTTCTTTTTTGTTTTTAGGCAAATTATATATATATAAAAGTAATATAAAATTAAGGTATTCCAAAAAATGCGGCTCTTTGTATATTTATCCAAATTTTCCAATAAAACTCAATAGCTATAAATATATTTTAAAATTCTTCTAAAATTCGCTAGATGGCTAAAAAATGATTGCCGTCTCTTTGAAGTGGTTTCAGGCGATTGTCACTGAAAATATTCATAATGTTCATACTAAAAATTGGTAGATAAAAATTAATATAAGTATTAACAAGTCAAAATCAATAAATAAAATATTGATAAATAAACATTAATAAGTATATATACAAGTTAATAAAAATCAATACAAATAAATAAATATTGGTTAGAAAACATTAATAAATGTATATATAAGTCAATAAAATAAATAAAAGTCAATGTATGTAAATATGTATTCAAATTTAGATGTAAATAAATGTAAATTTTAAAATAAAATACAACAGTATTTAGAGTCCCATATAACCAAGTTTATTGTTAGGTGGATCCCATAACCGATTTTTTTTAACTGGATCCCCATTTCTTACAAGTTTTTTCTCTTTTTTTTTTTTAACTGGATCCCATAACCTGTACCCAAATCTTCATTTCTATAACTTAAGAAGATGGACTGCTTTGACTTGGAATCAAGCTTGGATCTCTCATCTTTTGAAATATGAATAAAAGCTCTGTAACCAAATACTTTAAGATGATCATAACACCTTTCCATGACCATACCTTTGCAAGTGTATCTCCATCAAGAGAGGTCGAAGGTGAAAGGTTAATCAAGTAAATTGTAGTTCTCATTACTTTAGCCCAAAAAATCTTAAGAAGTTTGTCATGAGAAAACATACATCTAACTCTTTCCATAATAGTTCTATTCATTCTCTCGGCAACCCCATTCTATTATGGAGTTTTAGGAACTATCTTCTCTAGCCTGATACTATGCTCTAAGTAATATTTCTCAAATGGTCCCCTGTACTCACCACCATTATCAGCTCTAACACATTTTAACTTTTTTCTTATTTGCCCTTCAACACTAGTATGAAATATCTTGAACATATCAAGACCTAGTCCTTTGACTTTATAGGAAAAGTCCACACCTTTCTAGAATGGTCATCAATAAAAGTAACGTCATCTATGCAACCACTCAAAGATTTATCAATCATTAATCAAATTAGTGTGTACCAAATCTAAAATACCAGGTTTTCTAGCTAGGAAATGAGACCTTTGAAAGGAATATCTATGTTGTTTACCAGAAACAACAATCAATACAAGTTTTAAGAGGCATACCTTTCGAAGGTAGAATCTTCTTTTGATGAGAGTCTCAAGTCTCGTCTCACTCAAACGACCAAGTCTTCTATGCCATAACTCAGTGGATGAATCTTCAACTGCATTTGCAACTCTTGTGCAAACTTTGGTTTTGCTTTAGTAGAGAGTATTGGACTTCTTTCCTCTACCGTACATCAAGTTCCCTTTTAAAGCTTACATATTATGTTCATAAATAAATTTACATAGCTCAAAACATCAAACCAATGAATAGAAATCAAATTAAAGTTTGCTGTGGGAGTGTATGTCACTTCTTCTAGCCGAAGATCATAACCAATATTTTTTTTGATGCATGTTGTCCCAATGCCACAGTTCTTAACAAAAGTCTCATTCAAAGTCTTGACATGACCTTAATCACTAAGAGTAATAGAGGAAAAATATTCCTTCTTGAAGGATATATGGTATGAACATACAGAGTCAATAATTCAAAGAAAATCTTGATTGGTGGAAAACACTCAATGATACCAGCATAAGCAATTAGTGCACTACCATTACCAAATACTTCAACATCAATAGTAACTGAAGCTATCTCTTTGTCATTTTTATTTTTCTCATTTTTCTCCTTAGCTTGTTCCTTCTTCTATTTTCTGTAATGCTTTTGAATGTGACCAGGCTTGTGTTGGGCCAAGTTTCCAAAACCCCTAAGTCTATTAAGTTTTGAATATTTTGACAAACTTACTTAAGATTGTGATCTACTAATGTTTTCCAAGTTGTTTATTGTTGTCTCAGCATTTTTCAAAAAGACTTAATGCAAATCAAAGCCTGAACTCATAAAATCTTTCAAGTGTTGATCTGGCAAGACCGCCATGACTGCGAAATAACTACCACAACCACGGGATAATTCCAAGAGAAACAGAAAGAAATGGAAATTTTGTCATGACCACAGTGAGCAACATCTCGCTCGAGATCAAGCCCTGGCTAAGGTGCCACGATCACGACTCATAATGCCGCGTCTGCGGCATAATTTCAAGAGAGGAAGTAGCAAATGAAGATTTTGCCTCAATCGCGATCAATTCGCCTCGACCGAGATATAAATTTCAAATGACCATTGTGAAGTACAACTAACTTGCCGAGTCCGCGGCTATTCATCAACACGCCCGGGATCAGACAAGTTTAAGAGTTCAACGGTTAGTGCATTAATTGCGCCGTCTGACAACGGACACCGTTTCCTGTCCGTTGAGAAGGCCATTGTGATAGGCCGCGACCACGACATGCTTTGAGAAAAACAGAGTCACTTTTCTTCTCAAGGTGTTTAACAACTAGTTTCTTTTTTATGGGTATAAATACCCCTATTTTCTGCATTTAAGAGGTTAGACAACTACTATATTGATTACTCTCAACAACCTCTTTATGAAAAACTCATCTTCATTAATTTCTTTAGTGTTAGTTGTGGTTAAGCTTTAAAACCTCTCTTTGGTTAGTTGTTCTAGTTCAAGAGTTAGCTTTAAACTCTTATTTTTTGTTTGTAAGTTTGGGGTGAGCATAAATCTTAAGTTTGAGGTAAACCTTGAAAACCTCCTTGTATTCATTTGAATTAGTGGAACCCAATTTCCTCTTTAGGAATTGGAGAAGTTGACGTAGGCTCAAGTTTATAGCCGAACCACTATAAATTTTCTTTCTACCACTAAAATTCCATACTTAAAATTTTTAATTGGCCACTAATTCACCTCCCTCTTAGTTGCCAAAGGGATTACAATTGGTATCAAAGTGTGGTTCCTTAGAAGAGCTTAATTGCAAGGATAAAGATCTATGGCAATCTTTCAAGACTTGGAAATTAAATCTCAAGACTATTTTTTAATGGTACTAATTTTCCTCTATGGAGAATTAGGATGGAATGGTTCCAAGAAGGCTTAGGCTTATGGGAATTTATCAAAGTGAAGAGAAACAACCTACAAAGAAAAATAAATAAGGGATCGACCTTGAAGTACCAAGAAAAGATTGGACTCAAGACGAAATACATAGAATCAAGAAAAATTCTCAATGTGCAAGTCTCATCTTACAAATTGTCTTGGAGGAAGAAGCTGCTAGGATTCTCCATTGTGCTTCTCCCTATAGTATGTGGAAAACTCTAGAGAACTATCATGAAGGCACGGAGCAAGTCAAACTTGAGAAGATGTATGATGCTATTTAAGAATTTGAGACTTTCATAAGATTACAGGATGACAACATCACCAAGTTGTCAAATTGTCTCCTTGCCTTTGTGGCTAACTTGAGAAAGTTAGGCATTCATAAAATTTCCAGAGAAATTAATTCCAAACTTGTTAGAGCTTTGTCAGAAGAATGTGATGCAATGGTTATCTCTCTTTGAAAAACCAATGTAGTTCAAAATCTTAAAATTGATGAACTTATTGAAGAGCTCATCTCATGGGAACTTACTATTGATAAAAGAAAAGAGAAGACAGCCATGGATGGAGATGACAAGAGAAAGACCATTGCTCTCAAGGCCTCGGAGAAAGAGAAAAAGCTTAAAGAAACCAAGTCCCTTGGTGATGATGATTCCGATGATGATGAGGAGTTTGCTCACTTCTCAAAGAAGTATGAAAGCTAGAAGAGATTCAAGAAGTTCAAGAAAAACCAAAATCAGAGCCCTCTTGCTATGAATGTGAAAGCATTGGCCATCTTCGCAATGAGTGTCATAAATTAGGAAGAGACAAAAAGAACAAAGAAAAGAAGACTAGAAGAGATCGAAAGGAAAAGAAAGGAGCACGAACACTAACTGTTGGAGCAAAGTCATGAAACTGATTTTCATGGAACACCACATCTCTGCTTCTAATAACCTTTTTTACTTCGGAATCCCACAACCTGTATCCAAATTCTTGATCTCCATAACCGACAAAGATGCATGGATTTGACTTGAGATCAAGCTTCTACCTTTGCTCCTTAGACACGTGCACAAATGCCTTGCACCCGAACACTTTTAAGTGAGAGTATGAAATGTCTTTTCCTGACCATTTCTTTTTTGAAACTTCAAAGTTTAATGGAGCAGAGGGTGACCTGTTTATAAGATAACAAGCCGTCAACACAGCTTCAGCCCAGAATGACTTAGGTAGTTTAGCCATACTAAGCAAGCATCGAACTTTCTCCACAATAGTGCGATTCATTCTTATATTGTGGGGTCCGTGGCACTATCTTCTCATGTCTGATTCCATGTTCTTTACAATATGCTGAAAACTCTCGGGAAGTATACTCGCCTCCATTGTTGGATCGGAGGCATTTTAGATTCTTTCCAGTCTCTCTTTCTACCATGGCATGAAAAGTTTTGAAGCGATCAAACACAAAATCCTTTGATTTGAAACAGTAAGCCCATACCTTATGCGAGGCATCATCAATGAATGTCACAAAGTATCTGCTTCCACCAAGTGATTCTTCTTCAATAGGTCCACATATATTAGAGTGGACAAGGCTGAGCAGCTCAGAATGACTCTTTCCAGTGCTACTAAAGGAAACTCGGTGTTGTTTTTCGAAGAGACAGTGCTCGTAGGGATCCAAGGTAACATCTTTATCAATCGAGATGGCCTCCTTCTTTGCAAGAGTTGTCAATCCCTTCATGCTCATGTGGCCCAATCTCTGGTGCCATAAGTTTGGTGAAGTCTCTTCTTCAACAGCATTAAGACTCGGCTGACACAACTTTACATGGTCTTATAGAGATTACCATAAATATGACCTCTTGCAATAATCATAGAGCCTTTGGATAGTTTCCACATACCTTTTCCAAAGTGACTTTTATATCCCTCATGATCCAGGACTATATATGAGATAAGGTTAAATCTCAGATCTGGAACATGTCGAACATTTTTCAACACAAATGTGCCCCAATACTTGTTTTTATGTATACATCACCAATGCCAACAATGCTTGAGTAACTGTTGTTTCCCATCTTCACAAAACCGTAGTCTCTATGATTATAAGTTATGAAGAGATTCTGGTCTGGAGTAGCATGATACGATGCAGCAGTATCGATCACCCACTCGATATCATGAGTGCCTATATATAGGCATGCTTCTTCGTTGTATGTTACAAGTGCAATATCTGATTATATAGTGACCATAGTCTCACCATATTCTTTGCTCTGACTAGTCTGAGTCTGCTCCTTTAGAAGCTTTCGGCATTCCTTCCTTTTATGCCCGTAAATACCACAATAGTTACAACGATCCTCGAACCACGTACTGATATCGTCTGGCTTTCTTCGCTCCCGTGATCTCCCTCGACTTTGGGATCCTCCTCGACTTCGACCACTGCCTCCACTTCTGCCTCGACCTCGACCTCGACCTCGTCCTTTACCTCAGCTTCTGCCTCCCCCTCGTCCATTATTTTCTGAGACAATGGCATATGACTGATCAGATCCGGCTTCTTTTCTATGAGCATCCTCATTTGTCAGGGCATCTGTAACCATCTGCATTGTTACTTTGCCACCAGGGGCAGAGTTGCTGAGAGCAACAACAAGTGTCTCCCAACTATCAGGTAGAGAACTCAGAAGCAATATAGCCTGCTCTTCATCTTCAAGGATCCATTCAGCAACACCAAGTTGATTTACGAGATTCTGTAATTGACTCATGTGTTCTGTTACAGAAGTACCACTATGTAACTTGTGGTTTACTAATCGTCTCATCAGCAGAGTTTTATTTCGAGCGGTTTTGGCTTGATACATATTCTCAAGCTTTTCCCGGAGTTTGTACGCACTCTGTTTTTGAGCAACATGTGTTGTGCAAAATCCATTGTTTTGAATATTTTGACCAAATCTAACTTTAGTTGTGATCTACTAATGTTTTATCAAGTGTTTAAATTCAGTATTTGCAAGCACAAATTCAAAACAAATGAAGAAACTCAGGAAAAGCTTGCAAAAATATCAAATCTCTGGTTCTGTAAATCCGTCGCGCGCGGGTTAGTAACACCAGACGTAATTCAGCAAAAAGAAACGAAGTAGTGTTTTGTGCGCGGTCACGACCACAACACCTTGTTACCATCGCGCTCGAGACCTATCGAAATGGACTCCAGAAGCAATTCAGCAACTTTTCACGCGCGCGTCAACAACATACCTTGTTACCCTTGCACTCGTGACCTTTATACTAAACGTCTTTGTGTTTACAAAGCGCTCGCGAAGGAAACAAAGCTCTCGCGATCAACACACCAGATAACCGTTAGAAGACTGAAAGTGTGACTATCACGTTCGCGACGTCCCTTGCGCGCGTGATCAATTTAAAAATTCTATTAAAACGTCTAGTGTGTGAAACGCTGCCGCCCCATTTTCAGGTATCCGTTGGTGTGCGTCTCGAGGCGTATGAGTAGTCGCGCGCGCGACCAGGAACGCACTCGCGATCCTCTAGCAGAAAAATAATGCTATTTTATTTTCAAGTCTCAAACGGCTGGATTTTAAAAAATGGGTATAAATACCTTTCAAATATGCATCAATAAAAAAAATACAACTACTAAAACTAATATTCTATCAACCTCATTGTGCTTCATTTTTAAATTCTCATCAATCTTATTCATTTCATAATTGTTAGTTATTTAGGTAATCTTTAAACCCTTCCTTTTGTTAGTTGTTTAGTTCAAGAGTCAACTTTAAACTCTTATCCTCTTATTCATTGTAAGTTTGGGGTGATCATATATCCTAAGTTTGAGGTGAACTTATAAAAACCTCTTGTATTTCTTATTTGTGTTTTAGTGGAACCCAATTCCTTTCAACACAAATGTGCTCTCAATACTTGTTTTTATGTATACATCACCAATGCCAACAATGCTTGAGTAACTGGTGTTTTCCATCTTCACAGAACCGTAGTCTCCAGGATTATAAGTTGTGAAGAGATTCTGGTCTGGAGTAGCATGATACGATGCAGCAGTATCGATCACCCACTCTATATCATAAGTGCCTATATATAGGCATGCTTCTTCGTTGCATGTTACAAGTGCAATATCCGATGATATAGTGACCATAGTCTCACCATCTTCTTTGCTCTGACTGGTCTGAGTCTGCTACTTTAGAAGCTTTCGGCATTCCTTCCTTTTATGTCCGTAAATATCACAATAGTTACAATGACCCTCGAACCACGTACTGATATCGTCTGGCTTTCTTCGCTCCCT
>CATIWJ010195110.1:0-12455 GCA_949640765.1 Croton laevigatus
ATTAGGATTCACAACTTTGCCTTGTGGATCCAAGACCACTAACAATGGCTTCTTGATGAAGCGCCAGGCCTCCTTGATGTATTTGATGACTGCAGGGTCTAGCAATGAAGGATGATAGACTGAATGCCATGTCATATTTGATTGTAGAGTTTCAAATTGCTTTTGTTTCGCCTCATTCCATGGGGTTGTCCGGTCCACCACCGGAAGCCAAACCATCTCATATTGACTTTCAGTCCTGGATGGATTCGCTCTGGCTTCACTGTACATCTGTTCAAGCATTGAAAGCTCTTCTTGGAGAAGTTTGAGGTCCGAGATGCATAGCAACACATTCTTTCTCCTTAGCACTTCAAGACTTACCTGCAAACGAAGAATTTGATTAAAAAAAAATGAGAGAACTTTCGAGGAACAATCTAAAACAAAAATAGCAACACATTTTTACCCTTTTCTTGTGATAACCATCATATAGTGGAAGTTGATCATCTTTAGCATAAATAAGAGCCTTGAGGATCTTCATGTTATCAATATGGCCAGTTTCAAACAGGCGAACGAGGGCAACATAACTGTTTTTCAACTCCTTTATTAATGTTGTGCAACTCACATGAACATCATAGCAGCAGTTATAACATTTGTAGCCAATTGAGCCACCCCATTGATCACAAATACCACAAATATATCTATAATTAATCTCAAAGGGCACAATAATCAAATTAAGAAAGTGGTCATGTTTTTCATCATGACCAATAGCTGGCAAAAACCCCTTTGTGAAGTTGGTCTGCAAGAGACAATCATAACAACGATATGAAAATTCATCGCAACTGTGACATTTATTTGTACTTTTAAAGTCGTATTGCTTTGGCCTATCTTCCAAACAAAAAAAAGGACAGTAATGAACGGCCTTTGCTGATTCTGCACATGATTTATGAAAGGTAAATTGATCGCACTCTGCACAAGCGTAAGAGAGGCCAGAAACAAGTTCTGAACAACTACTGCAGTGGATTTCCTTTTTTCTTGATTCTTTGGCTAGGATTAATTCATGCAAATGGTCATTTGTTGGTTCTTTTTTGGGTTTAGTGACCACATCATCTTTTTTCGTTGTAGAAAGAAAATGAAATATTTTGGTGGAAATTTCCTTAACATCAAATGACTCATTTTCAGCACTTACCTTCAGTACATATCTGTCATCGTAAATATTCTGAGGACTACCTGTTTCCTCTTGAAGGATGATCAATCGAGCTTTTCCTGAATGCTCCAATACCTCCAACTTTTTGCAACGAGCATCATTTAAGACCAACATGTTGACGATGACATTGAATTTTAGGTCAAGTTGGGCAAGGGCGATTTCAAAAAGAAGTTCAAAAGATAAATCATAGTCAAGCTTATCAAAATCATGAGACCTAGATGAGCTTAGAAGGGATTTTTGTTTTTGAAGGGTTTGGGTGATAGCACTCTCATTGATAAGATGACATCGAAGAGACTCAGCTAATTTATGAGATTTTTTCTTATCACTAACGGATTCATAATGATCTTCCATTACTAAAACAAATGGCACTTGCACTTGTTCCATTCTTTCTCTCTCTCTCTCTCTCTCTCTTGATTTTCCATCATTTAAAAATTGCAATACTATAGTTACAATATTCTAAACTTAATAGTAGAGTTATGCTTTACTTGCATTGCCAATGAAAAGCTTTAGTTGATCAAGTTATTGGCAAGTTCTTATTTCTCTATGCTTTCCTTTTTATTTAAGCATGGATTATGAATGATTGTCCCTAAAGTTGAAATATTATTCTAAATATTACAATTTTTTTTTTTTGCACCACAGTCCATGAACTTGAAAAATAGATTTAACTTGATCCTTTTTAGCATTTTTAATGACCATTTAATTCATCATTGATCATCTGTAGTTCAAAGAGGAGTAGTATTTAATTTTTTTTTTTTTTTTAAGCGATACATAATATAAATTATTACCAAGTTCTTGAACCTAATTTGATACCGAATGGATCAAAACTTTTGGAAAGGATAAGGACAAAAAAATACAAATAGCATTTTTTATATTTTATATATTTATATGAAGTACAATTTTGAAAAATTAAATAAATAAATTTTTTTTTTGGTACATATATTAGCACATATAATGATATATACATAGATATACCATCACACTACTTATTTATATCATATATACCATTATATGTATGAAAAAAAAAAACTAAAATAGCACTTTTTGGTGAATGAAATAATTAAATAGATTAAGAGATAAAAAAAATGATTTTAAATTTTTATTTCTAAAAAAGAAATTTAGCCAAATTCTATATAGCTTCATGTATTTAATTAGATTTTATTTCATTATTTATTTAATAAATTATATATAGTGAGAAGATAAAAAAAAAAGAAACATAAGCTATAAGAAAAGAAAAATAAGTTTAAAGAAATGCAAAATAATATTTAATAAAATTATATAAAATAGAATGTATGGTGAGAAGATTAAAAAAGAAGAAAAAAAAGGTAATTATATGATAAAAAAACCAAGAAACTTATAGATTCTGATACAATACTTAAGAGTGTTTTCCAAGTACTGGCCGCCCAAATCTTCTTAAACTCTAAAGACAAATTCAAATATAGGGCTTTTCTTAATAAAAAATTTAATTACATAAAAAATTTTTGAATAATATTTTAAATATTTTATTATTAATTTTAAAACTATATTTTAAAACCTACTTACAAAATTATTTATTTATACTACTAATTAATTTTAGGATTAAAATTTGGAGTCCTAAAGCAATTATTTTAATAGCAGCCCCAGGAGTTGGCTCTATTTTCAAGTAATCCATAGAATACTTTGGTCATCTAATTATTTTATTTCTGCCTGGGACAGCATGGGGAGGAAAAGAAAAATAAAAAATGTTTATTTAGTTATAAAATTTTTTATTAAGTCCATGTACATTATAGTATATTACAAGTTTAGTTTTTATAACAGTTCAACAATAAACCTAAAAATAAATAGTCTAGCAACTGTCTAAGAAATCGGAGTTAAAATATTTGTGGAAAATTTATGGCTAAGTCCTTAACTTGCAAAGAAGATACACTGTTGTGTAGTAAAAAAATTATAGTTTAATTCCTAAACTTGCAAAAAACATGCACTCTCATCTAGAAAATTTACAAATTGATCCTTGATTAATAAACCAAAGCAAAAGAGACATTTTGATTTTTTTCATTCAAACTAACGCCAAAATTGAAAGGAATGACCCCTCAGATAGTTTTAACAAAATTTATGGATTTTATAGACTATTTTTTAAAATTTAAAATCCTAAAAGTAGATTAATCAAAAACTCAAGAATCCAAATTCTCCAAATAACTATTTTAAATGTTTTTTGATCAAACATTTAAAAATATTTTTTTAACCGATTAAAGTATTAAAATTTATTTGAAAATTAATTGTAAAATTCTGCGTTCAAGGACACAACCATAACATTTAATTTTTCAAAATTTTTTTTTAAAAATCCAATCACGCAAAGGTAAAAGAAGACATCAAAATTAACATTGAAGAGGAAGCATTATTATTATTATTATTATGATTATTATTATTATTAGAAAGTATTAGATTTCCTAAGTTTGCAAGAAATTCTAAGAACCAAACAATTTAGAAATTATGTATTTTTATTGAAAAGAAAAAAAATGAAAAGGCATGAAAACATGAAAAAAAACCCACATCGACTGCGTTCACTAGATGGCGACATGATAAAGATAAGCTCACGAGTCGCCAAACTCACGTGCTTGCTGTGCATTATAACTGTTATTGCCTAGGGCAAACGAGTAGTACGGTGACGTGGCATTAAAATTCCAGGTGGTGGATTCGATTAGGTGTTTCTGATGATGTGTCAAGCTTCGCTTATGGCCTTTTGACATGTCAGAAACATGCCACCTCACACTCCACCGTTGGCCGAGTATGATGAGGTGGACTGGTGACTTGTCAGTATCCAGCGACATTGCAGTCCAGCTGGCAGTTGAAGATGATGTGGACTCATGACCAGTTGAAAACCTAGCCACGTCACAGTCCAGCGGGCAGCATACAATTATGTGGACGCCAGCTGGCAGAGTACAATGATGTGGACTCGTCAGCATCTGGCCACATTGCAGTCCAGCTGGCAGTAAAAGATGATGTGGACTCATGACATGTTGAAAACTGGCCACATCACAAGCCATCTGGCAGCGATCAATAATGTGGACTGATGACTTGTCAGTAACCAGCCACGTCATATTCCAGTTGGCAGTTGATGATGATGTGGACTACTGACAAGTCAAAAACCTGGCCACGTCATCAGCAATACCAACTGTCTGCATGCCACGTTTTTCATATCGCCGAATTTGTTCTGCTTCTCGTTTTTGTTCACCGACGCAATTCCGTTGAGGTCTCTCTCTCTCTCTATTACTATTGTTATTATGTATTTTTCTTGTTTTTGGCATTGATTTTGAGATAAGAGGCTTTTATAGTACAAATTATCAAAAGGCGGGGAAGTAATCCGGACGGACATTCTGGTCGGCGACAATAGGTTACAGTTTTTCTCGGTCTGCAAAAGCAAATGGCAACTATGGCCGTTGTCGGTGATGTCGTACTGCTGCAAAGTAAGTTCCCTATTGTTTCTGATAGTTTAAGCATTTAAAATGTCAAATTTAGAACTGTAATCGATTTCAAAAATTCAAGGTTTTTTGGAATTTTTGTTTTCAGAATTTATCTTTGTTTTCTACTGATTAATGACTACAGATGTCAATATCACTAAATATGGAAGTGTTGTTGATGCTAGAATAGAACTGCTCAGTTTTCATCTTTAGTACGTCTGATCCATTCTTATGAATTGCTCCTCTCAAAAGGTGGCTTATTTTCCTTTTTATCTCCTTCCAGCTTTATTAAGATCATTACATATAATACGTATTAAGCTTTATTTGGATCTATTTATTGAATAAGTTTCTATGAATATATGTAGGTGTAGATGACCTAATGGGCGATGTCGAACAGGGAAATCTATGATGGAAAAGCTTGAGAAGGTAATCAAATGGGTTCAGAGAGGTAGTTCCGCTCTCTACAACATTGGATCAAAGAGCTTTAAGGTATTCTTTTGTTCACTTTACAATAAATCCATGTTGCTAGAGAAACTATTAGTCTTTAAAAGATGGAGAACAATAATAAAGTTTGCTCTAAGCGGTTGATACTGAACCTTTGGATCATCTTGGATCATATCATATTATATGGGATAATTTATATTCAGTGGATTATGACTTAATTTGATTATGTATTGTAGATCATGCACATGCTAAACTATGCTAAACTATACTGTTCATTTTTTGAAAAATCATTGATTTAAATGATGCAAAATAAAATTTTAAGATTCAAAATCATTAGATATGATTTGGAGATGCATTATAGATGGTGGGATGGTTTAGTTTTAATTATTTAGTATTATAATTTTATTTTTCTCAAAGGAGAGAACTGTGGTTCCTGGAAAACCTTCTATCATTACTCAATTGTGATGTTGTTTCAATGCGATTCCTTATATATATTTCAATTGATCACTTTTAGCACTTTATTCACTTGGTGTCCTTGCGCCTTACTGATTAAGTAATCCATTCAACAACTATTTGCATTCTCCAGTTGTTGATTCTAAATATATGCTCTCTTTCTTGTTTTTACCCTCAGTTTCCGCTTGTTTCAAGAGTGGAGACAGTTAAAGATTGTAAAATCAAATTATTCATATCATGCCATTAGGTTATCTACAACGGGGATTACCTGCTGTGCATAGGATGATAAAGTTTTTTGGAACTGGCATAGGCGTGTAATATTATGTTGTTATATAATTTATGGTAATACTGAAGTTTTGCACATTCATGATAATAATTGCTGTAAACAACTTGGAAGCAGAAGAGGATGCTTGCACGGAACTGGACAGCACCAAAACAGAATGAAACTCGGGTCTTATTCTTGCTTTCAGAAGTATTGCACCTATGGAATACCTGTAAGGCTTTAATTGACGCATGATCTGCTGGTGAAAATTTCTTACCAATTACCTAGAGAGAACTGGATGATTTTGACTTTTGAGAAAGAAAAGTTGTTTATTAGCAGGAGAATAAGCAGCAATGAAGATAAGAATTTAGTAGACAATTTAATTTGTATTGGATGTCAGTTATGTGGTTCTCCTCTGGATTCTGAGAATGGGTAAAGAATTAATATACTTTGCTTCAATCATTTACCTCGTACTGTAAATTTGCAATTTTTTTTTTAAAGAAGAAGATACTTGGTGTTTTATTTTGCTGCTATAGTCTCAAGTTCAAGCAAAATAATGTTCCACTCTTTTGCCCGAAAAGCTCAGATCACTTTCATGCAGTAGGCTTAATATGTAGGCCCGTTATGGTACGGTTTTCCTTGTTCTCATTTTTTCGAAAAAAAAATATTTGAAATTACTTTCTTATATTAATTATTCAAATGCTTATTCATCATCCATCTCTGGATCTCTCACTCTCCCTCAATGATGTAAACAGTGAATATTTTGAATGTTTGAAACAGTGGTCATATATAGTTTGTAGTCTCTTTTACATGTAATCATCCTTTTACAGTGGATCATTTTCTGCATGTAGATTATGCCATTTCAGTAGTTATATGTAAAGAATTAATTCTTTCCTTGGACTGCAGTTGTTTGTGTGGGATGAGTCAGAATACATGCCACTACTTGCAAGAAACAAGGATGCAGAACTCTTGTTCGAGAACATCAAGGCTGAAAGGGTTTACTTCTGCTATAAAGGGCATAAACCATGTTGAAAGCTGCAGCCGGAAAGATCTTCGCGAGGAGAATATTTCTACTAAAGGTACTGGGAAAGCTGCAGTAGATTCTGGCTCACAGCATGAAGTAAAAAGATGTCAAGAAAGAAACGTTAATTTCTATTTCTATTTGATTTGGCTAACCCTTCTAAAAATGCTCTTGCAAAAAGGGCAGACAATCCTTTGAGATTTGAAATTAGCGCGGATGCCAATGTAGACATTGAAACTGGCAAATTTGAAATGGTTTGTGTGTCAATTGCATGTAACAGAACAAATAATCCTGGCGTTGAAGTTAATAGAAGAAATAGTTAAAAAATGTTTTCAACTATTTCTAGAAAGACTGTTCTGCTAGTGATAAGTCATAATTAATCCCATTTTATTGTGCTTAATTTTCTTATATTTTTGTTATATTGTAGTTTAAATGTGGATATTATGTTTGTTTTGATTTAGGGAGTTGAAAGTGGAATCGATGATGGAAATTGATTTAAAAAGTATGTTTTTAGCTTTTCGAGTAAAAATCAAGTGATTTTGTAAGAGAAGGAATGGACGATTTGGGTAGAAGACTATTTCCAATAAGGCGTGACCATGCTTTGACAGACTATAAAGAAGAGAAGAGCAGGCAGCAGGGGCAACAGACCAGTTTCCATAAGGCGTGACCACGCCTTGACAGATTGGCTATAAGAAAAGTGTCAGAAAAAGTGGACAGCAAACCACGTTCCATAAAGCGTGACCACACCTTGCCTTGCTGGAAAAGATGCCAGAACGTGGAATTCATGTGGGATTTCAGCTGTCACCACCTTCTTAGGGAATCTCCCATATTTTAGACTTGTGGACCAAGGAAAACATGTACTAGTATTTTATTTAGATTAATTTTCCCTATTTTAGTCTATATAAAAGATCCTAGTTTGGTATAGAAGCAATCATTCTACAGAATTCTAGAGCAACACAAGTTTTCTTTCTCTACACCTTTTATTTTTCTTCCTCTACTACTTTTGTTTTTCTTCTTTCCGGTTCAATGATGAATCTATTCCAATTGTAATTTTGTGAGGCTTGTGCTTAACTAGACTTTTCTCTAATCCAAGTAATCTTTATTTTCTTGTTCTTATTTTATGAATTATTTATATTGATTGAATTGACGCCTTGATCAATATTTATTTTTCTATCGTTAGTCATGATTTTGTGATCTGTAATTATCACGGAAGATTGAATTGAGTAGCAAAAGGGGTTGGCTCATGTGTGTGTTAATTGAGGGCTTCAATTACATAGCTTGCATGATAGGCTCTAAGGAAAATAGGGATACGGAATTAATTTAATTGCGCGTTTGCGAATTGACTTGATTTTGTTTTGGTCGTTCTCATAAATCTTAATGTTGTCATTAAATTAATATGGAACATTGATGTCCAGTTAAGTTAATGGTGAGTTTTGGTTTTGGATGTTTATTGTAATCAATTATATTAGGAGAACAATTGATAATGCGGGGTTCCGACTTAGTAGACTAATTGTTTGGATGTGAAAAATTAATTTTTATGCCTATGATCGAATTTACAATTGGATAGAGTTCATGCCCTTGGATTGGAAGTTCGGTAAGATCTGATTTTCGTTACTTTTAATTATTCTAGCTTTTATTAATTTCTTGTTTAATTTAATTTAGTTTTAACTTTTGCAATTCAAAACCCTCCTTTTATCTTTTCTAGCACTTTAGGAATAAACTTGATCAGTCTCTGTGGGATCGACCCTGCTCTCTGCTATTTACAAATCTTTTAGAGTAGGTAATTTTTTTTTTGTGGTTTCGACACCCATCAGCTAGCATTTCTATTTTGGATGCATTTAGCTCTACAAATCAGCTTTCTATCTTGAATCAAAGTAAACAAGCCAAGTAACTTCAAACAAGCCCTGTATTTTTATTATATCATAGGTTTCTGTTGACCACGACATGAAGTTACATAAAGAAAACAAGTTGAGGTGGTAGGCCAAAAAGTGAAAATGATGAATCAAAATGAATTGAAAGAACAAAGATTACTCTTTTCACTAAAGGAAATCTGTCTCTAATGCTAAGTTGAAAGGAGCCCTTGCCTAAAATAGCTTCGCATTAAGACTCAGATGATGTTTCTGAAAAAGATGTTTCAGCAGCAGAATTTTGTGCTTCCCGTAGCTTTGGTTGGCGTTCTGCACGTTCACTTTCACATTGACCGACTCCCACGATAATGTCAAGCATTTTGCCACTTGCTCCAAAGAACACTAAATATTTCCATTTTATCCCAACCGGTACCAAAGCTCCTGCTACAACTGAGAAGAACCAAGTGCCTAAAGCACCGCAGATTGACACCAAACATTCATTACCTTGCCGCACATTATCATTTCAAACAATAAATAACAGGAAAAAGAAAAATCGTAAACCATATTCAATTTATATAATCAAATGGTTTAAGATTATCTAATGTTCAAAGATTCAAAAATAGCTTTTACAACAAATTTTGTTGGTACTTGCATTGCATGATGTAGATGGCCAGAAACCTTGGAATATCACTTCAATATTTGAAAATAAAATATATGTAAACTAATCTTAATCGGAAAACATAAAATGATAATGAATCTAGAAAACCATGAATTGCAATGTCAACTATATAAACTACAAGAGGTCGACAAGAACAACAATATGGGATCGAAACCTAGAAAACCCATGTAGCTAATCCTTAATAAAAATAAATCATTTGACTTTAAAACATGCAAGATATCATTTCACAATGGGCAATGATACCTTGTGATTCATGCCTGCATGAATCCACTTGGTTTATTTATTTTTTTTTTATTTTAAAACAAGTTATAGGTCATCTGTATTCAATTTCGAGATTAATTACAGGCGATCATAGTTTGCATATTTGTCTTTGTAATATAAATATCATATAAAATACTTAGAACTGTTATATTTTATGTGATATTTATAATACATAGTTAAATATGCAAACTCACTCTGTGATTTTGAATTATACATTAAACTTGGTCTATTTTTAGTATTTTTAATCCTCAATTTTAAAATTTTTATGTATAGTAATTTATTTATACCGACTAATTTAGCTCTTTTTAATTATAAGAAATGTTTTTATTAAAAAATTTATTTAAAGCTATTTCAAATATTAATGTCACATTTCAAGGTCTAAATTGAGCAATAATCCATCATATAATACTTGAAAATAGGCGCTAAATGAGCTAAGCTGAAAAAAAATTAGCTAGCTCAAGCTCAAACTTGGCATGTATTAAATGGTCAAACTTTGAGCTCGAGCTCAACTCAATAATTATAAACATGTCGACCTTGAACTTAAGTTTTCACTCACTATGTCAAAACAACATATTTTTATTAAATTGTGCAGTAAGATTGCACAGATAAACTCAGTGAACGAAACTCTAAAATAAGTTCAACAAGTTTTGATACGGGTAAAAATTGCTAAGCTAATCTTCTTGTTAAGAGGGGTTAATCTTGTGAAATGACAGAATCTTGACAAGACTGTAACCATGATCAAGAAAATGGAAATGTATGCTTCCATGGATGAGAATTTTTTTAATCTGAAAACTAATATTATAGAAAAGAGGAAAGATTAATACTTTGAGAAGAAAAATTACAAATGAAAAAGAAAAGCAGGAGAAAGAAATGAACTTTTCAAGAGCAGCACTTGTAGAACACAGTAAGAGAAAACAAACAAGCAGAATTTAATTAAATCCCAGCAACAGAAAGGCAACCATAGGTATAGTATAAACTTCAGCTATGGACTTAATCAGTGCTGCAACGGTTACGTGAATAACTTATACAACAGGCGGCCGCATTCGGCACAAGCCAAAATTTCAGGAATACCTCCGAAGGTTCCTGGCAGAATTATACAAGAATGGTGTGGTGGGTTATGGACCCTGTGGAGATGAGCATTAAGTGCAGGCACAAACCCCATTTCTTCTGCAGGCTGCCTCCACGACTTAAAATCTTCAAAACTTTTCAGAATATCAATACCATTACCCTTAGCCATATGATCATGTTCACTTCCTGCTCCTTTTGCGATCACGGCCCATCCTTGATCACTTCCATCAAAGCTAATCATTGTGACTATTTCTTGCATGATTGAATCATTTTCTACAGTTCTGTTACGCTGAAATTTGGAATTAAACATACTTTCCAGTCTAGCCCAGAAGAACCATATCAGTGTAAGGTCTTGAAGAACATGGCTGAGCCTCTCCAACCGGATTATTTCAATGTTTTTCCTGATTTTCTCTTTTGGATTGCTTTTACCAACATACAACATCTCCAACCGGATGTTTGCCATTTTTGCAGTTGCTTCTGCACTTGTTGTGAATCTGCGAATCCAGTCCATGTCCTCTCCGCCATATAAGCATATGTACTTCCCTTCTTGTATCTAAAAACACCAAACACGGCATCAGAAATCAGAATGTTGAATTTTTCTGCCGATTTTGGTATGAACATTTTTAGATGAAATGTTTTAGTAGTACATACCCAAGCGATGATATTGGGATCAATAGTACCGGCCAAAAAATCAATCCCCCAAGTTTCTTTTTCCCAGAGGGCTTCCTCTTTGTGGCTAGTGAAAGGAAAAGCAAGATTGCCCCAAATCCACATCATGTGTAGAGCATTAGGATTCACTACTTTGCCTTGTGGATCTAAGGCCACTAACAATGGCTTCTTGTTGAAGTGCCAAACCTCCTTAATGTATTTGATGACGGCAAGGTGTAGCAATGCAGGGTGAGAGATTGAATACCTTGGCATACTCGCTCGCAGTTTTTCGAATTGCTTTTGTTTTGCTTCATTCCACAAGGTTAATTGATCCACCACCGGAAGCCATACTGTCTCATATTGAGTTTCAGGCTTGGATGCATGTAACCAGGAATTATCATCATATATTCGTTTAGCTATATCAACCACTTCGCTTGACAATTCAAGGTTGGAGATTAGTAGCAGCACAAACTTCCTTCTTAGAACATCAAGCCTAACCTACAACCAGTGGCAGAGCCAAAAATTAAAGAGTAATTAGTGTAAAGGATAATTAGAACAATTCTAAAAATTATATTTACTCTACCTTTCTCTTGGTAGCACCATGAAAGAGTGGCAGTTGATCATTCTTAGGATAAATTAGTGTCTTGAGAATCCTCATGTTATCAGTGTACAGAGTGTCCTCCAACTCCAACAAGCACTTAAGGTTGGAAAAATATTGACTCAACCCTGCGCTTCGTGTTATGCAACAGACATGAACATCATAGCAGCAGTCATAACATTTATAGCCGATTGAGCCACCCCATTGATCACAAATACCACATATGTATCTATAATTGTACTTGAAAGGCATGACAATGAAATTAAGAAAGTGTTCGTGTTTTTCATGATAAGCAATAGCAGGCAAAAACCCATTTGTAAAGTTGGTCTGTAATAGACAATCGTAGCAATGATCTGAAAATTCTTCGCAATTGTTACATTCATATATATTAATATTTTCAAAGTCGTAGTGCATCGGCCTATGTTCCATGAAACAATTAGGAAAATCCTGCACAAATTTTGATGATTTTGCACATGATTTATGGAAGGTGAACTGATCACATTCTGCACATACATATGAGAGGCCAGAAACAAGTTTCAAACAACTACTGCATTGAATTT
>CATIWJ010195143.1:0-24210 GCA_949640765.1 Croton laevigatus
TGAAGGAGCAAGATGGAGGGTGGATAATGCTTGAGTACACTTTCTCTAATGTGGATGATGACTTGTCTTTATGTGTTTTTAGGAAGAACAGCCTGGATTCTGGTTCTCACAGTAGAAAAAGAATCCTTAAAGACAGTCCGGTTAAGGCCAAGAAAAGGAAATTCCGAGATCGGCAAATTGCTGCGGTTCCTATTGAAAATTCTGTTGTTATGCATGCAAATAATTTGGTTGAGGAAAATAGGCAACGAGAATTATCCATTATTGTTGCCGATAATTGTAATATTGTCAACGAGGAACCGAATTGCAATGCAATAAGGTCCTGTGATGAGGAGATGGCTGCAAATAATTGGGTTGTGGAGAAGAATAGGCCAGAGTTTCATGTGGATAATTCTAAACTTATGTACGAGGAACCAAATTACATTGAGATAAGGTCCTGTGATGAGGAGTGGGTCGCAAATAATTTGGAAGTGGAGGAAAACATGCAAGAATTATCCATGATTGTTGTGGATAATTCTAATATTATCAATGAGGAACCAAAGTACATGGCAATAAGTTCCTGTGATGCAAAAAATTTGGGTGTGGGGGAAGAATTTGCTGTGGATAATTCTAATAACACGAGTTTCTACCCTCGTGAAAATAGAGAAGAAGAAATAACAATGCGTACACCTATACTTGACGACCAAGACATTTTGGATATACTTAATTCAATCCAAGAGGCAGTGGACGATACAAATCTGCCTGATGCAACTCCTGAAGCTGCAACAAGACTGCATATGGACGATCGTTTCAACTTCTCTAGTTCTGTACTTGCACAAGAAGGAATAAGAAATCTCAGCTTTCCTGCAGACTATTTAACTGCTGATATAACAAGAAGGCTGACTATTCCTGCATCCGTGGAGCATCTATTCTGAGTTTCATATTCCGGTGTGGCAACATGAATCATAGCTGAGAAAGAAACTTAGTCATTGATTCTGTTTGTTGTACAAACATATATAAATAGCATTGCTGCCTATTTGATTCTTCCCTTTCGGATTTCTCATTGGCAACTTGTACGTTCTTATATAGTTGCTTCTTGTGGCTTGTAGTATTAAATTTTGCTATGTCTTGTGCCTTTTTTCTATGTATGATGTGTGTGTGTTAACAGTAATTCATCACCGTTGGTTGATTAGGCAATGATTTGAGAAATTATTTCTAAGTTCAAGTGATCTTCTTAACTTTTCATTCAAATCTCATCCTCAACAACACGTTTGGTGTGTTTCTGATTTTATGTTACATAATAAAGTTTACATCCCTAGCTGTGACGTATACAAACTTCAATGTATTTGGTCCTATATATGGTTCATCTTCTAATTTTCTAAAAACTTGTACAATAAATTATATACTAAAAAATACCGCAAATTAAAGAAAAGTAGTCAATCAATTTCAATGAAGAAGAATCAGAATCTACAAATAAACATGAGAAGAATATTTTGTAATGCATCTGAGTAACACCAGGGGCCGCCAAAAATATGATTTAACAATACAACCAAACCAAAATTAGTTTGATTAGATATTTAAATATTAAAAATTAAAAATTAATTAGCTTGATTTGATTAGAGTTGTAAATGATTTAATAAACTCATCATAGTTCGGCTGAAATACTAATCTCTCTATTGTTAAGTGAAGCAACGTCTCTTTTAACTTCTATATCTGAAATTCTAGTTTGTTTTATGCAAATAAGTTTCCATGTTTATAAGTAAAGTAACATACTCTATTAATTAAAAAGATGGAAAGAGTTTGGACTCTTGCGCCATCGCTCGCTCTACTTGGATTTTGTTTAAAAGAATCAATTAGTTTTTTTTGAAAAAATTCAATTCTAATTTTGGAAAATAAAGTTTTGAATTGGTTGAACCAATTGGTCAACCTTAACCACATGTAAACTTGAGCACAATTTAGAAGTTGCCGGTTTCAGTTTGTGAACTAGCGATTCACGGTTCAATATTTCCGTGATTCTGAATCAAACCGACATCAAAATGTTCACTTGATGGCTCATGAACCAGTTGTTAAAAAAGGTTCAGAAGAAGTGATTTCGAACTTTTGACGAGTTTGAACTTTCTATTTCTTGATTCATAAACCAATGGTTCGATGATTCACAAAAAATTGTTAAACTTGAACTGAAAATCATTGATGGTCCAGTTCATAACAATTACACTTCAACGCTAATTTGGTCACGGTTCAAACACCATGATTGAATCGGAATGTGGCCACACCACATGCATAATTTGGCATCTGATATGATATCTTTGGTCAAGCTGAGTTGGCTTTTTCTCATTCTATACAAGTGGGTCCCACAAATTGGATCTTAAATTTTTGTCTTTGGCTCCAAATGCCTAACAAAATTTTTCCAAGAACCGGGAAATTTCATTTGATAGCATAGCAGCACCTCTTTCTTTCTTGCTTGCACACAATAAGTTTTTACCAAATCTTTTTTCATTTAAAAGTCACCAAAAATGAAAATGTAATCAGCCCGCCCAAATTCCAAATTTAGACAAACAAAACCAATTTCCAATTCACTACCATCCCTCCAAAATTTGCCCATTACTCTCGCTACAAATACTTTCTTTACTCTAATTTTGTTTGGGTCTTTCCTCCGATTCTTTTCCAAATTGAGTTACACCAAATAATGGAGGAGACCACCGCCACCTCCTCCTGTTCCTCCACCCCCACCTCCACAAATCTTTGTGACCAAAGTAATAAAGAGAATATTCCTTGTTTCTCTGCAAAACAAGAAAACCCAGTTCTTGAATTCAAGAAAATAGATTTAAGAAAGAAATGGGTTAGACGGCCACTTGAAGATATTACTTACTTGTACCAAAGTTGTATTCAGTTAGCTTTAGCTCAAGATTCCGATTCTTTCTTATCTGTTTCTGGTTCTGTTTCGAGTTTTGAATCGAGTTCTAAGAAGAGAAAAGCATCTGATCAAAAAGATAATAATCAAGAAAATGCTGCATTGCCCAAATCAAAGTTACTCAGATTTGGTTTCAGATAGCTTAATATTTTCTTGATTCTGAGATTTTCTTTGTAATTCAGTTCTTGGGTTTTTATATTAGTATTATTTGGGTAGGACCTCTCATTACTATTAGGTGTCTTCAATTAGTTCTTTTAATTTGCTAGAAAAAAAAATAATAAGTTCTTTAAAAATTTTATTCATTTTACCTTGAAATTGGTACGTCTTGTTTCAATTCCTTTTGCTATCCGGTGACTATATAAGCAATACTCTTATACCTGAAGTTTAAAAAATTTTGTTCAAGATGCGGTTCATGTTCTAATGGTTCGATGATTCACAAAATTATTAAACTTGAACTGAACTGAATTGTGATCTGATCATAGTTATTTGGTCGATTTCATAAACATTACACTTCAACACTGCTTTGATCACTGTTTCAACACAACAGTTCGAACAGGAATATATATATATATATATATATCCTTCTTGAATTTGGCAATGGCAAATCTTTGTCAAGCTGAGTTGGTGTTTCTTATTCTACAATTAGTGGGTCCCACAAATTGGATCTAAAAGTATTTTGTTTTTGGCTCCTAACAAATTTTTTCCAAGAACCACCAAAATTCATTTCATAGCAACCCTTTCTTGCACAGCATTTTTTCACCAAATATTTTTCATTTAAAAATCACACAACCAATTTTCAATTTACTTTGGAGATGGGGAAATTGAGATTGTGGAGAAATCAGAAAATTCTGTTGCCGTCGCCAATCCCAGGGTTACTAGAAGCAGAAAGAATAAGGATTGCGCGAATGTGCCAAAAAACCTCGGGGAGGCAGGGCGAGGTTAAAGAAAGAGGCTGAATTACTGTTGGAAAGTGCTCAAGTTGATGTTACTGAAAACAAGGAGGATATTGATTTGGATTCAATTTACAATTTACAAAATGAGGTGCAAGCTCAGAAAAATGAAGATACTGTTAGTAGAGTTAAGGAAATAAAATTCAACGTTACATAATATGAGAAAAAAAAAGGTCATTAATTGCTAGGAAAAATGCTGAGAATGCAGTTGATGTTGATATTAAAGAGAATGATGGCAAGTTTACAGAATGCGAGATGATGGAAGATGGGAAGAAAGAGGTATTGGGTGGAGAAGCGACTGCTGAAAATGGGGCTGGTTTTGAATAGAATGACGGAAAGGCACAAACAAATGCGAATAAGAATTTTGGGGAAAAGACAGTAACTCTGGATTTAGAGTAGATTGCACTAGGACAGTGGTTTGATTACATGGAGGAGCATTTGCGAAAACAGATAATCAAGGCTACTGAAGAGATGATAGAGGCAATGGAAAAGAAAGCGCAGCAAGATTAAGAGTACATGATAGCGCAAAAGAAAGATAAAGCTGCAGGCAAGAGGAAGATTAGTTTGCAAGGTACTAGTTAATCTACAGTCTTAACTATAGCATTTGATATGTTTGTCTCTGTGCTACACGATTTATATCTCTAACTGCTGTATTTTTCGGGTTAGCACTAACAATGCAAGAGCCTGAATAAGCTTGGATATAGTAAAGCAGAAAAATTATGCCTTAGTCTCTAGAGTATATCATATATTGGTTTAATTGTACTTGTATCCTCAAAGTCCGCCTGTGACTGCCCTAAAATTTACAGTTTACATGGTTAGCCACTTAGGGAGATCTATACTGCTCAACTTTGATGAGTTTTAGAAGTCACAGTAGGAATTTCTCGTTGCCTGACAGTGACAGGATCGGAGAAGTCTAGCAAGAGCAGTAAGATGAGATGGTCTTCGCGAATGTGGAAACTACTATACCAAAATACTAATTGGATTGATCAAAAGGTACAATTTAAGGTACTTATAATGCTGACATTAAGTTGGAATAGCTGTAGAGGTTTGTTGGATTTGGCTACGTTGTCTGCCACGAAAATTGTAATTTGTATGTGCTGATGCTAGTGCCAAATGTGGATAACTTGAGTTTTGTTAAAAAAAAATTGCTACAATCCCCACCAAAATCTTCCTATCAATCTCACTACAAATACTTTTTTCACTCTAATTTTCTTTTTGTCTTTCCTCCTATTATTTTCCAAATCTTGCGTTTGAGCTACACCAAATAATGGGCGAGACTACCACTAGCACCTCCTTCTCCACCAACACCTACACAAATCTGTTATGGGCTAGGCAAGATTTGATAGTGGAAGTTATCAAATTGAATTTGATAATTGACAACTAGTAAATTGTAAAAAAAAAAAAAAAAGGAAGTTGCAAAAACAAATTTCAATTTCGGTGGGTTTCTTCAAGTGGACAACTTGGTGAGCTTTTTAAGTTGGCAATGTATAAATTCTAGCTGGCAAACACTTTCAAAGAGTTGACTTTGAAGACAGTTTACATCTCCTATAAATAGGAGACGAAGTTGCTCATTTGAGTTTGAGCACACACCAAAATCACTTAAGTATTTATATTATTTTGGAATATTTTTGGGCGTCGCTTATAAAAATATTTTATATTTGTAGTTGTAACAATTTGCTGCATAGTAAATATTTACCACCTTGGTTTTTTTAAATTACGAAAGTTTTTTACGTTAAATTATTATGTTTTATTATCTTTAATTTTCTCAAATAATTATTTTATTTTTTTTATTTGTTCTTACTTAAAGATGGTTTGAAGGGCAGGTAAATAGAGATATTTTCCCAACAAAATCTTGTGATCGGAACAATAAAGATAATTTCCCTGTTTCTCTGCGAAAAGAAGAAAACCCAGTTCTTGAATTCAAGAAAATAGATTCAATAAGAAAAAGGGCTAGGTAGCCACTTGATGATATTACTTGTATAAAACTTGTATGCAGTTAGCTTTAGCTCAATTTGATTTTTAAAAAAAAATGCTTTAGCTCAAGATTCTGATTCTTTCTTATCTATTTCTGGTTCTGTTTCGAGTTCTAAGAAGAGAATAGCATTTGATCAAGAAGATAAACAAAGGGTCAGCCATTAAAAAGGATGCCTGGCATGAATCACGCCAGAAAACATTTCCCTAAATAAACAAAGGGTCAATTCACCCTCCTTTTCAGTGAGTAGGTTCACCACTTGGTGATAAGGTAGCGATGGTGGTTCAGCCACTAAAAAGATGCAAGCAGTCACAGAGTTGTCGTCGGAGAATGTGATTCCAATTCAAAGATTGAGCACTATTCCAATTTCATTTTCAGTGAAGGCTGAAGAAGGTGAATGGGAGGGGGTAACCCTTCATTTGGAATGAAACTTATTCCATGCAGTTGTTTTCGATGAATGAAAAAATATATAATGAATAGAATCTTCTAGATTCTGGCGAGTTGGGACTTACATAAGTGAAACAAATTGCATTTTTGGAATTGGCTTCAATTGGTGGAGCATTCGCCCCTATCAGCCGCCTTACAAATTTCCAGATCCAGCAGCCGGAACTGCTGGTAAATTTTTTGGAAACAGCTTATAAAATTATTGTAAACTGCATGTAAATTCATTGTAATCATTCTGTTTGGTATATTGTTTATAAAAAAATTTGCCTTTTATGCAATTATTTTGTACTTTTGAGCCTTACAAGTTGTAAACTACCGTTTTAATAAGTAAAATTATAAATCCGAGCTTTATTTGAGGGGGAAAATTTTTTTGTCGATATTTTTAAAATAACCTCAATGTTACTTTTGGAGACAAATTCAAGGGTTTGAAAAATGATTGTAATTGAATTGCACATATTAAATTTAGGGAAATTTACAATTTCCTCTCTATATTTTACCTATTTCTACATTTTCCTCCCTGTCTTTTATTTTTCGGACAAAAATCTCCCTGATTTATTTTTCAGTGGATAAAAATATCCTTTTTGTCTATTTTTGCTATTAAAATAACGATAAAATGACCAAAATGCAATTTTACAAACTCTTTTGAAAAAACTTAAAAAATGAGGGACTGAAATGAAAATTACCAACTAAACATATCTTCTTCTTCGTTGAAACCCAGCACAGCCGCCGCCAACCACCCAAGCTCCACCTCGCCGTCAGAAGGGAAACCGGTGGTCTCCCAACACAATCGCTACTGCTGGTCTTTCCGCCTCCCTCCGATCCGACCACGACAAAGGAATATTCGACTGATTTCGGCGACTTTCATCAAATGCAGCCCCTGCAAACTCCACATAATCGATTTACAAATGGATTACATCGATCTTCAAAAGCCATATCGATTGAAATACTTTAAAATCCGGCGTAGCACTATGGTATCCGTTTAGCTTCTAATGATTTGATGGTATCCGTTTAGCACTATGGGTTTTCTGCGATTTGGATTTCGCGATTGAAATCAAGATCGTGGTTAAGGCAAGAAACGATGTTGCTGGTGGAAGGAGGCTCGAGTGGTGGTGCAACGGTTGGGTGGGTTTCCGATTAAAGAGTGTATCTGAGGTAGTGGTGGCGGCCGGCGAAGTTCCGGATGGGAAAGGAAAGGAAGAAGACGGGAAAAATGTTGAAGATGATGAAAATTATGAAACCAGTCCCTCAAATCTTCAATTTTTTCAAAAAGGCACGTAAAAATTACATTTTGGTCCCTCAACTACTATTTTAACAGCAAAAATAGGCAGAAAGGATATTTTTGTCGAATAAAAAATAAATGAGGGAGATTTTTGTCCGAAAAATAAAAGACAGGAAGAAAAATATAGAAATAAGTAAAATATAGAGAGGAAATTGTAAATTTCCCTTAAATTTATTTAGAATGTAATGACAGTGCAGCTTTGATGATAAAAAATTTGAGATAAATTAAAATTTTTCTTTTACAAATTTTTGACTTGAGAATTTGAATTTAGTAAAAAGAATTTAAATTGTATACTTTATTATAAATAGGTGCACTTTGAATTTTGAGGTTATATAAAAAAAAAAAAAAAATCATACCCATCTTTTTGTTTCATTAGACATGATTTCACATATATGTTTCAGTCATTAAGTACATCATTTAAAAGAAAAATTGGAACCATCAAAGAAAGAAGAAAGAAAAATTGCAGCTGTAACAATAAATGGAACCTCCAACTCCAAGCTCTAGTAACTTCATTTTCTGGAATTTCTTCACTCAAATCGAACAACAAAATCATACTGTAAATGACTTCCCAAGAACTGGTTTTTCCTAACTTTGTGCCGCAGTTTTGATCTCATCAAGAGTTTTATCCATGACAAATATATTTCTCTTAATCATGATTTAGGTTACATAAAGTATGTATGTGTGTATTTTCTTTTAAAAAGGAAAAATCTGACAACCAATCCCACAACATCATGGAACACCCTTTGAATTTCTCTTCAGGTTTGAAAATAAATGTGGTAAGATACAGAAATTAACCGAAATTCTTCCTAAACGATCCTGGTGGAAATGCTTGAAGTTGCATTTATCTTTAGTGAGTGCTCAGGAACATATGTTTGACCTGTACAACCAGAAAATTGGTATCCATAAAAGTCTGAATTGTTGATTGGCAAGTATGTGTACTGTGTTAAATTAATGATGCGAAATAAGAAATAGACAGATTTAGCTTCCTCCAAATAAATGTCAATTACCCCTAGTACTGGAATAACACCAAAACACTTGCGTTTTTACCTGCTAGGCCCAATAAATATACCTGTGGCTCGGCAAACAAACATTTCAACCATCGGGCTGGGGAAAATACTAGTCTAGACAAAGTTGAGACTAATAAGCGTGGACCCAATTCCAGAAGTGTCAAGACTTTAAATGTTTGTACTAATGCAAGCTAGACAGAATGTGCCTAAATCAGGTGACCAGGAAATCAAGTTTTACATTCTTCTATATCATTGCCCATACATACGCATCTGGGCTCCTAACAAGGATTGCAATAACTCAGAGTATAGGAACTGTATGAGCTGAAAACAATAACATTTGAGTTTAACGACATTTTGGTGCATGTGTGTGAGTCCAATTAATCTGGGTTTCTTAAGAGGGCGAATAGTTATAGTTTTTGGTTGAGATTCTATACTATGTTAACAATTATAGGAAAGAAATAAATACCTTTCTCTTTAACAGCAATCTGAAGTGTGTCCAGTGTAATTATGCCATCAGTCAAGGGAAGTAGCTCAAGCTTGATGGTAGCAGTTGATTGAGCAGGAACACAACTGAAGCAACCACATGTTATTGTTTAGTTGAAGTCCGACCACAATCTAAAAAGGAAAGAACAGAAAAAGGTAACATTGAATTACCCTAATGGAATTCGACTTTGGAGCCACAGATGTGTACAACCGAATCCATTACTTGGAATGACATCAGTTATGGGAGATGTCTGTCCATTAAAAGAAACAGACTGAACTCCGCCGAGACCACTCTGTTTTGGATTCTCTGTCGGAGGCACCGAACTTCCCCTATGAACTGCAGCACCATGTCTCTCCCCACTCATTCTACCCGAAGACTCGAGTTGAGCCATTGATGATGATGGTGAAACTAAGGAGCCAACTGAAGGAGGAGAAGTAAATGAGGCAGGAGCGAGGACGGTCATAGTTAAATCTTCAGATGTCAAATTTGATGCCTGAAGATTTAGAACCTGGAATTTTCAACAAAGCAAAGGTCAATAACCCTAAAAAAAAAAAAGGGGGGGGAGGAAATGATAATTGAAATGAGAACTGAGCATAAGTGAAACCTGAACCGGAAGCTGAAATGCTCTTTCATTAGCTCCAGAAGATGGTTTCAACATCTCAGATGCAACAGAAATCATAAGATCCCTTGAGACACGTGGTCGCCAGGCAGTTGGCTGCTTGAAAAACAATCTTGAGTCTTCATTGGCATACAAACCATGAAACAAGAAAAATGAGAGCAGAAAAGGTAAAATTTATTATAGATGACAAAATGAACAGATAATAGGTTACTTACCAGTATAATTGCATCGACAAGATACCATAACTGCATACTGATCAATACTTGAATCGTTCTTCCCTTCGTTGCTATTTGATGCAAGACGTGAATTTGGTGATGGGGAAATTTTTTCATTGTGAACTTTAAGATTTTTCAGAAGAGGGCAAGCTGGTTTAAGAATAAAAGAATGCTCCTCGCCTCTCCTGCCACAGAGAACTTAACAGTAAGCTCACAATGATACTTCTCCAATCAATAACTAAACAGATATTCCTTCTGTTCACAAATAATTGATAGGTAACATTCATCATCCTTTCTTGCTTCTTTTCCCTATTTGAGGATAGAGATTCTCACTTTAATAACCAATTCAAGCAACTAATATTTATTTCAGTACAACAACCAAGCTTAGTCCCAAACAAGTTGGGTCGGCTGTATGGATCCTTTTAACTGTTATCCATTGAGCTGAATAATAAATAATAAATAAAACTTATTTCCGCATGCAACCCATAGGATTCCAGTTAGGTGTGAGATTACCTCAACAAGTATTAAACTTAACAAGGGTACAACAAAATGTAGCTGAACAATCCAAAAATGAGAGTACATTAAGATACCTAGATTGAACAACAACCTGAGGGCTAGATTTGGTAAACAGTGATCATTTCCAGCTTCAATGCATGCAATTGGCAATGATGAAGGTGATCCACTTTTTGCAGCCTCTTCAAAAACAACTGTTATAGCATCTATGTATACCACAATATCCGGATACTTAGGTGGACAGATATTCTGCAAAAATTTGATAAATTAAGGATTTTGCTTAAGTTACAGGCAGGTTCCTATGAGCATCTCAATTGGACACATCATACAATATGGAAAGGGAAGAGCATATATATGTATCTCCTAATTAAACTAACCAAAAAAAATCTCTTAATCCAAACCTTTATTTGAACACAGAGAAGGTCCTCTGTATTACAATCAGCAGCAAAAGAATGGATTTCTACAGGTTGAATTATTTCAAGTTTCCTCCGCCACCTCCTTCCAGGAATGTAGATGCCTTCCAACCCACATCGAACAGAAAATCTCTGTCGCTCTAATGATACACCACGGAAAGATAAAAGACCTTCACCTCCCATTTTCTGGCCCTTCCATAACTTTTGAGATGAGTACTGATTCCAGTCTCCAATGTCAAAATTGGGCTTATAACTTTGCACTTTAACAGGCTGAGGAGGTGTAGTATTTTGAGGCAATGATGACATGGAGTAACTTCTAAAATGAGAGAAGAGCTGAGAACCAGAAGGTGTAGGCTTTTGAGGAGTACCACCAATTCCCGTACCAGGACTTAAACGAGGAGGAGATAGAGAACGAGCCGGAGGAGGAAGAGTGTTATCTAAAGGAAGCAACCATTTTAACAATTCACCGCATGGATCATAATTTGCACCAATTAAGTTGTCCTGACTCTTGGGGTAAGGATTTATCTCATGATATTTCTCAAATTGAAGAATCTCAATAACAGGATCTCTCAAAAAATTAATACCAACATTAACCTGTAAGAGAACCTGCATCCATAAAACAAATAAATAACATCATATTCCTGTAATAATATATATTGTGGGTAGGATCCAAACCAAACTCCCTGAGTGAACATGTGATCAAACAATACTTACCCTCATATACTATCATACGACATCACGCCACATCCTATATTACATATTGCATAATTTCTTGATAAAAGAAGAAGTGACTACACGATTCTAACTTGCAGATGCTCCACAAGAAAATAATAAAACCGTCACATCTAAAAGTCAATAAAGAGATAAACACAAAGTCAAAGAAAGTGTATATTTGCATGGAATTTGCAGCAATTCTTAAGTCAAAACATGTCTTTCAGCTAAACGCCACATTTAATATCCCCGAAGGTAGGAACCTTTCTCCAATTTTTAGTATCAAAATGCAGAACTCAAACCTAAACGCAATGCACAAAATCTTGATTGGCTTCAGCAAAGATGCAAAACCATATGCAGAACTTGATTACAAAATAGTGGCACCTGGAACAATGTGCTTAGTAGTTATAAAGGCAAGGAAATTGTAAAAGTACAAAGTATACAAAGTAGAAGCTACACATTTTCATAAGGTCAATCAAACAAAAAGCTAATCATTAAGAATATAGAGGTTCTCAGACACATACCACTACGTCTCCATTAGGAAGAGAGCAACAGGAAAAACTATTCCTTGCTGCTCCACCAGAGAGATTAGCATCAAAGTTGCCTCTATCAATAAGAGCACCCAGTCGAGATGTTTCATTTGCAGATGTTTTGGTTCCATTTATAGTGTAGTTCTGACCATCCATCTCAGAAGATATTGGATCAGAAGCACTTTTCTTAGACCAAAGTGGCTCGCCAGATTCTGCAATCCTAACAAAAAAGTGAGAGTTCCGAAATTTTTGCAATAATGTTTCAGTTTTTCTTTTCTGATCTTCCATTCTAAGAAGTGATTCACTCGCAGAAATATCCTTTTTTGGATCAATATCTTGTTTTGACAGACCATTCCCATTTTGGTCTATATCTTGCCCATCAGAACTGACTTCCCCTTCACCAGACTCCAATGTCCTCCCTTCTTTCTTTCTCCCATTTTGTTTTTCAGGGCTTTGTCCAATGCCATTTTTAGACATCACAGCAGCAACTTTAAATGGAGTAATAATTTCTGTATCCTGCTTACATGCTGACAAGCATGCAAGTATATGAACTTGCTCACCTGGGATAAAAATAGGGTCCAGATATCATTTAATGAACAATGTCTCCATCATGTATAATAACTGAAGCATGTCAAAACTGGAAGAACCAAGAGACAAGAGATAGAGACTATTATAGGCACCGGGGAAAACAAAAGACCGATCCACAGAGCATAATGACTGTATATCTGTTGCATTATTCCAACCATCAGGAAGTTCCCCTACAAAAACATAAGAACATTAAACGACCATCAACTTTATGAAGAAATTCTGATAATACATCAAAACCACATAAACTAGAAAAAACACTAGGGAAAACTAATTTCTGAAAGGGTACATGACAAAATTTTGAAATATAAATAATTACTATGAAGAGTGCCATCATAATTAATGATTTAGTTCAAAATAAACAACTTTCATGAATGAGTCAGATGACGAATTTTTTTAAAACAATAAATAGACTCTTGAAATAACTTTGATGCCAACCTAAATTGCTTGTCATCATATAGGAGCCCAGCTTAAAAATGCTCACATGCACGCTATAATTGATTAAAGCTTCATTATTTTTATTTTTGGCATGACTATTTGAAAATATGAAAGAGTTCAATTCTATGATGTAAACACAATTCAGCTCATTCAAAACTGTCATCAAACTAATTAACTTTGATGGAAACTGTCACTGAAAATTACATAAAAAATTGTAATCCCAGTGCAGCTCAACAAATCTTTTGATCAAAGTTTATAACCTGTAACCAAGCATCTCAGTCCTAATAAAGAAGTAGAATGGAAAGTAGTATATCCATAGAATTCATATTTCTAATAAATTATGACTTCGATTCAACATAAGAAAAAACTTGAACCATGTACTCAGTCCAAAGAACATGCTGCCGATTACATTATTTGCTTAAGGTTAAAGAATATGTGGATCCCCTCAATTTCTTGCACTTCCATTCTTGAATTATATATTAATTTTTCCAGGGACCTCTGACAATCATTTTCACAAGAGCATAATTTGGAAGTATTGCAACAGTATTTGCTAGTCTATATGATATTCATCCTCGGGTTCCCAACTGGAAAATAAATTCAATCTATTCCCTAGGCCTGCCTTCAACAAACTCCAAGATAAGATAAACAAGCAACAGTAAAGGCAAAATGAAGCCACAAAATTTCTGGTCTCCCATGCTTCAGCAGGATTCTCAATGAAGTCGAGGAAAGGAAAAGGAAGAAAGGACACTTTACAAATATACAGAGATCTTTGAAGGTGGGGAAAAAGCTTGAAACCATCAAGTTTCCAGTAAAACTTAGACAACAGGAACCCAAATCAAAGGTCAATGTGTTAGGCCTAGCTCAAATGAAGCTACTCGTAACGTAACCCAACCACCCATGACCTACTTGGAACTCAACTCCTTAGAAACTCATTCAATCTCTTTTTCTAATGCTTGTGTAGTAAATGAGCTACACGTTAGCTCAACAAAGCTCAGCTCATTTACACTCATGATCTACTTGTTCACATGCTCAAGATTTAACTGATGCATAATTTAACATTAAATATAGATAGAAATATATATCGATAGATAGTTATACACGGACTTTTATGTATAATTTTATGTAGACATAGTAGATACGATTATTAAAAATTATTCATTGAGCAGTCGTGTAAAAAAATAAAAAATCCTAAGTTTGTACTTTGTAGCACATACTTAACATAGTAGCAAAAGTCCACAACTTTATCATAAAGCTAATAAAAAGTATAAATATAGTTGGACTTTTCAACATAATTATTTTAATGTTTTTGGATACGTACACTATTTTCTTTATAACTTGCATTTTATTGAGAAAACTTGAGCTCGGCATGGCTTGTTCAGACTCAAAACTTTACATGGATGGTATGATACTCAGCTGAACTAACCAAAATTCAACTCAACTTGGTTTGCAGACACGATTAGAAAGACACTGATGCTCACCATCATTTTTCAATGTCATTATTTCACATTGTTGTTAGAACAGGGATTCCTAAAAAACAAGAGTTTCCTTCATTTCCTGAAGGGGAGAGAGAAAGAGAGATTAACCTAATCTAAAAGCAAAATAACACTTTTATATCAAGATAAAACCACAAAAAAAAAAAGTTTCCAGTTCTGAAACCTAGTATCAAGTATGTAACTCAACAATGATGAATAAGGAAAATAGGCAGCAAGTTTCACAACCTAGCTTATTCAGATTGGCCTTCCTATTAAAAGATAACACCAAATATTTGGCATCCCTCTCACTGACATGTGACAACTTATTTAGTGATCCAGGCTTCATGCGCACTCAATTAGGAAATCACAATAGGAGTTACATAATGAAGACACTTAGCTTTTGAAATGAAGATTACATTGTCTTCCCAGTAAAAAGAAGGAAGAGATGCTAAATGCAGGATGATTGAATTAAATATAATATAAATAACAAGAAAAGTTAATTTATGGTAATACAGCCAAAGCAGAGTATAAAGTGGGATAACAATCTTCTGATAATCAAAAACACTTTAAATAAAACTACAGAAGATGGTCAGAGAATACCTTGTGGAATTGTAATCCATCCTTCTTCCTCAGAAACATCTTGGTGGTTTTCCAACACAAAAGTGTCATTCTTAGCATTCACACCACCAATACTGCCATTTTCATCTCCACTCCCATGAGCCTCTCCATCTCGAGCTTCTGCAGTAGGAGATTGGGGGAATGGGTCATCGGCTATGAGACCCTCCAAAGTTGCTGACGGTTTCAATTGCTGGCGTGGTCCGGCTGGAGATTCAGGCGTAGGAACCTGTTCTGTCGACACATTGTGAGCAGTATACCGCTGCAGAAAATTCATTGTCCCTAGGAAAAGTCATCTAAGTATTAGAAGTAAGTTGTTGTATGCATATCCAAACTAAGACATTCAAGATTGTGAAACTTGCAAGTTTAAATAGAAGCGGAAAAGGTATATTAGACTCATATCGAAACATTAAATTGTTACAAATGGCTTAGAAGACCTGTAAATTGTAAAAAAAAAAAAAGTATAATGCATATGCTAAAATCAGTTTCAAGACATGTAAACACACAGAAAAATAATAGAGACACACAAAATCAATAGAAGGCATATTGGTCCATGATACTCATGATCATGAGAATATCAAAAGATATCAGTCCCACCAAATTATCATACATGAAAAATGCTTCTGGAAAAACGCTGCTGAAAAGCACCACAAAACTTAAATTATGAATTCGATTTAGTTCTGCAGTACACATTTCAACATCATCAAATTCTTGAAACAGCCAAGATGTATGCTAAAACTGTTTGAACGGCAAACAAAATGCGTCATCAATCACACATTTTGGTTTGGCAACACAATGGAAAAAGGAAACTTGTAGATAGAAAAACTGAATCATTTTATGCATTTGCATTGTCAATTCTACCTCTCTGCAAAATTTATGACATTTCTACATATAAAAACCAAAATTTTGAGACAAGTTCTCTTGAAACTCTAGTTCATTCAGAAGTAAGTTAAATGTAACTCTAAGCAGTGAATTTGATTTTATTTATGCAATAAAAGGCAATAGATTGAGAAATTTCTGAACACATGGAGGTAAGAGTTTGATAGAGAACACTAAATCTTTTATCAAAACCTAAACAAATCAAATCGCAGACCTTGAAGAAGCAGCAACGAAGCGTCTGGAACTTGAAGAAGCGTCTGGAAGTAGTGATCGAAGGGTCACTGATCGATCGACAACTCCAACCCCATCGCCGATAACGACCGGTAGTGTGCGTGGATGAAGACGATCGTTCTAACTTCTTTGAAAATGAAGAAAGCAATGGAGAATTTCGTCAGATCCAGTGAGCAATTGGTAAAAAACCGCTTCCAGAATAATAATAATAATGTGTAATAAACGAAAAGTAATATTTTTACTTAATCTATATCTTTTGTCACTAAATTTTTTTTAAATAAAGACTTTTTTAGTTTGAAATACAAAATAAAAAAATAAGAAAAAGCATAAAAAAATTACATAATTTAAATTAGTTGTCATCTTAATTTATTTTAAAAAAACTAAGGAAAGCCCTAATTTTGAACATAAATCACTCCGTCTAATTCAAAGGCAAAAACAAGTAAAAATAAGTTAAATAGATAAAAATTTAAAAAAAAAAAAAACCTAATTTTGAACATAAATCCCTCCGTTCAATTCAAAGGCAAAAACATAAATGGGTAAAAATAAGTTAAATAAATAAAAAAAAAATTTTAAAAAAAACCCTAATTTTGCACATAAACCACTCTGTTTAATTCAAAGACAAAAACATAAATGGATAAAAATAAGTTAAATAAATAAAAAATTGATAAAAAATCAACCCAAAAGGAAGCAATAAGAATAAAAAATTAATAAAGATCTCATATTTGGAATAATTTAGATTTCTTCATGTACGAAAACACTCAACAAAAATATCGTAAAAAGACCCTAGATCACCTCATAAAGACTCTCCTCAGCCACCTCAAATAACACCCTAGATCACCTCATAACCCTCTTGGGTGACTCTCATAGGCCACTTCAAATAACACGTTAGGCCACCTAGGATAACACCCTCGGGCACTTCGGATATCCCTCTCAGGTGACTCTCTTAGGCCACTTCGGATAACACCATCGAGCACCTCGGATAACACCATCGGGCACCTCGGATAACCCTATCGGGTGACTCTCCTAGGCCACTTTGAATAACACCATCAAGCACCTCAGATAACACCCTAGGCCACCTCAGATAATACCCTTGGGCACCTCGGATAACCCCATTGAGTGACTCTCATAGGCCATTTTGGATAACACTCTCGGGCATCTCAGATAACCCCTTTGGTGACTCTTCTCAGCCACTTCGAATAACCCACTTGGGTGACTCTCCTCAACCTCCTCAGATAACACCTCTTGAGTGAAATTAAGACCTAAGTCAGAACTTAGGCAAACAAATGTCTAGGTCTAAATGAAAGCCAAATTTATTTTTATGAGCTTTGTAGAGGGGAAAAGTTCCTTATAGAAGAACAAATCGGCATTGAAGCTCATAAAAACAAAAACCACACTTTTAAAAAATAAACAAAAGAATAAACATCCAAAAGTAAGGCACAAAAAGACGCATAAACATACAGCGCAATCTAAACAATGAAGACCTAAAACACGTAGGCAAAGAAAGAAGACCTAGGTGAAAACCACTTAGGCAGCAAAAAGATCTAGTTGAAAACCACTTACGCAGAAAAAGACCTAAGTCAAAACACCTAGGTAAAAAAGACCTAGTGAAAACCGCCTATGCAATCAAAGACCTAAGTCAAAACTTAGGGAAAGAAAAAGACCTAGGTAAAAACCTCCTCTACAATTATCTAAGTCAAAACTTAAGCAAAAAAAAAAGACCTAGGTGAAAACCTCTTAGGCAATCAAAGACTTAAAACACTTAGGCAAAAAAAAAAAGACCTAGGAGAAAATCCCTAGGCAAATAAAAACCTAAGTCAAGTAATGCAAGCAAAGTTCGGACAAATGATGCATTCGGATCTAGGCTCGGTCATCTCTAGGGAAGTAGTGTTACCGTGGTGACTTATCGAGCTAATAACTAAACCTAGGCTCATGGCAGTTACTAAACAAGAGTGGAGGTTTGACTGTGGTCATTGAGGGATTTTAGGGAGTAAAAATCTCTCATTATCTCCAATAACTCCTATTTTTTCTCAACCACTAATGTACTAAGCAGGCATAAAATGGGTAATTGGTCATCATGTAAAAAGGATTTTTTATTTTGAGAATTTTATTCTCTACACATATTTTCTCTTTTCTTAAACAATAGACTAATTTAAGCATTACAGTGGACTGAAAGTCCCACCCCTTTGCCTCTTTCCATTTGTGCAAGTTATTATTGCCCAATTTTACTATGGTTAACAGTTTAAAATGATGAAAATATAACCAACAGAGATTGGTTCAAGTAGTGAGCAATTTGGATTCGCTTAAGCTCTTATATTAGAGACATATCAAGTTGCGAATTAGTCAGGGCTAAGTCTGAGAGACCAAACAAGCTTTAAAAAAATGAAAATATACTTCTGAACTTTTACTATTACTTTTAAAAAAAAAAAAAAAAGAAATTAGTAGATTTCTTCATCACACCACAAATAATGGTTTTATGTAATTTTTTTAAAATATATTTATATATGTTATTTTTTTAAAAATCTTAGTCTATCATTTTTCAACACTAACTTTTTAAATATTAATATTATTTAAAATTCTCAAGACATTTGGTATTTTTTTTTAAGAGCAAATTAAAGTTTTTAGTTAAGTTAATAATATTTGAACCATTGACTTCAGGCTAGAGAGTTACATCACTCTAACCATCATATCACTCTAACCATCATTTGATATGTTTTTTAATTATTTATAAAATTATTACTTATAACCATTCCAAAAGAAAATATATTGAACAGAAATTGTCACACCCTAGGTACAAAATTGCACGATCTATGAAATAGTAAAGACTTTGGCTATAAAAATTTCATAACCCCTATGAAAATTATTAATAAAAATCACGTTTATTCTGATTTAAAATTAAATCACGCTTTAGTTGTATGTAGGGTTGAGCACGGGGCGGGTTCCCTAAAACTCATCCCCTCCCCGCGCTTTTGCGGGTTGGGTTTTTCGGGCCACGGGTCGGCTCGGGTAATCCGCGGGTTTATCCACGGATTTTTTATTTAAAAAATAAACTAAACTCATAATACATATCAAGTCAATAATAAATCAATTTTAATAAAAAAAAAAAGTAACAATTAAGAAATTCATTTCATCAAACAATGACAGTAAAACACAAAAGATGAGAAATCTAACTCATAAACAAGGCAGTATCTAAATAACAACAGACAGAGCAAATATATTTAAACAAATCATCAGAGCATAAATTTAAAGAAAATATAAACCATATCTAGACAAATGTCATAAGAAAATAAAAAATTCCAACAAATATTAATGTCTTAGAAAATAACAAAATAATAGAAAAATCAAGTAAAAAAGAAAACAATAATTCATCGAGTGTTTGCAAACATAAAGAGAGTGAAGAGAGAAACAACAGTAAATAAGAAGAGGAAATGAGATTTCCACAATAATAAAAAAAATAATCTAGATAGATATTGGCTAAATTGCAACAACAAAATAATCTATAAGTTGAAGGCAAGAGCAACGTCAAGAGCAGAAATCAAACAAATATATATATATCTAGGTTTAATGTAAGACTAAAATTACGAAAATGCCATTGAACGGGGCGGGTTCGGGACAGCGGGTTTTATTTATCAAAACCCGTCCCCGCCCCATTACCCAACGGGTCGGAGAAAATCATTCCCGCGCGGGTTGGATTAGCGGATATCTCCAACGGATCGGAACCCATGCTCAACCCTAGTTGTATGCGCTAAAAAGTCTCATAAAATCATAAAGTGACGTATACATGTGACATGCATACCACTAAATTAACGGCCAATAACATTTTTAAATCCTTGTACTATATTAGTTTTTGACTTTAACCCCGTCAAAAAATTAATGGTATACTTAAACCCTTGTACTAATTATTTATTAACCATGAGTACCTTCTGTCAAATAAAAATTAGTGCATCGCCCATAATCTAACGGAAAGTGCGTCAACCCATCCCAAAACGTTAAAATTCTTAGTTGCAACCAATGGTAAATTTTATTCCCAACCAAAATCACAGCATTCTGAGATCATATTCTCATCAAACTTGTAACGAAATTCATAGCAAATTATAAATCTTGACTTGTCATGTTTTGTGCTTGAATCATCTACTATATATCCATGATAAGTCAGTGGAGAATGATTTTTTTTTCTTGAATTGAATTCTTTTCACTTCAACCCACCTAAAATGAAAAATGGAGAAATCGAGATGACATGGATTCATTTTTCCCTTCAAAGGCTTTAAGAATTGCTTGATTTGCAGTGAAATGAGCGAATTTGAGATATGGGCCAGTTTTGTAGATGAAGAAAGCACTGCCTTTCTTGATTCAGAACGGTAATAGCTTTTGCGCCGACTCACACCATCTCACCATCTTTGTCTCCTCCTTTGTCTCTATTGTATCTCTGTTCTTGCAAAGCCGTGGCCGCAATCATGCTAGTTCTTCAAATTGAACAATAAAATTGAGAAGATTCGAAGCCAGCCATTTCTGCTTCTTCTAACAGAGAAAATAAAGAGTTAACATTTTAAAATGGGTTGAAGTGCTTTCCATTAGGTTATAGGCCACGCACCAATTTTATTTGATAGAAGGTGCTCATGGCTAATAAATAAATAGTACAAAGATTTAAACATATCATTAGTTGTTTTAGGGTGTTAAAGTCAAAAACTAATATAGTACAAGGGTTTAAAGATGTTATTGGTCTTAAACTAGCTATTCTCATAACTGATTTAGTGTTTGATGTCTATTTACTTGAAATTGCAGCATTGTAGTTATAAAAGTTTATACACTTGCATTTCACCAAATCAATTTTTCGGGTTGACAAATTTGTTGCAAAATTTTTGTGTACCAAATCCGCCATCCCAACGATGGATTTATGTAATAATTTATTTTAATGCTCTTTCCATCTTTTTTTAGGAATCTAATTTAATTAATTTTTTTCGACTCCATTTTATTTTTTCCAATTCGCTTTCTTGTTCTAAGAATCTTTCTGAAAATAATAATACAAATTTAATTTGTAGAAAATCAACTATTGGGGTTGACAGATTTGCTTTTAAAAATATTTTGCCCCAAAGTTTCTTTCCCATTGATGGATTTACTTTTAAAATTTTCCCCGATGACATCTTGAACCTATATCAGTAATTAGCTTCAAAATCAACCTACCTTTGCTTTAACCCATTTTTGTCATAATTCCAGAGACAGTGGGCGGCGGCGGAGGGTCATGGGCGTGGATGGAGACGAAGGGGTAGTGCCGTTTAAAGAAGCGAGAATTGCCTGAAGTGAACGAAGTGTAGGTTTTTTTTTTTCTCCTTCATTTCATTTGAAACAGCATAGTTTTTCTCCTTCAAAAGTTGCATTTGCAATTTTCTTTTGTACAATCTTATTTTGTTTGTCTTAAATATTATAGTTACTAAGTTAATTTTGTTTCGAAAAGCAAGGAACCAACTTGTTTTGATAAATGAAAAAGGACCTAATAAAGACAGGGATTGTATCCCAACAGACAAAAGGAAGATTTCGAATGGAATCTCTAGCAATGGTGAGAGCCACCACATTCTAAGAAGTTACAAGTTAGTTAATCTTACTAAGATTATAAGAAACGGGTAATTATTAGTCGTGACAATTTGTGTCAGTGGGTAATGTTCTTATCATGTCAAGTGAACTAGTCAACTCATTAAGCCTAAATTTATACACGACCCATTAACTTAACGTGTCATATCGACCCAACTCATTAAAATTCGTATTCGTGTCGTGTCAACCCACTTCACCCCCATTTTACATAATTCTCTCATTAAGCTATATATTTTTTTTTTCACGATTCATTTAACCATTTAACATAATTATAATAAAAATAAAATTCATGCAAACTTATAAATAGTTGAAATAATATTAATGATATATGTTAACTTTATTGACATTAAATCCTTATAAAAAAAAAACTAGTCCTTGCAACCAAAAATTATTAAAATGGAAACAACTAAAAATATCGAGTTCATAATTAAAAATATTCAAATCTAAATCATAAATCATCCATTCTTCCGGTGAAAATTTATTGGCTACTCCATTATATTTTCATCTTACAAAACAAATAAAATAAAAAATAATGAATCATTAGTGAAAAAAAAAGTAAAGGTTGAAATTTAAAAAAAAAATGAAGAATTTATAAATTTAATTACAAGAAACTAACTATGGATTCATCATTCATATTTGTACTCTCTAAATTAAGCTCAAGGACTCCTTTAATAACAAATTCCGCCTCTTGTGTTTTAAGGTTTTTTTTTTTTAATTTAAAAATTGCCCTTCTTTTAAATTTGTATTTTTATTGTTCTTGTTAAACGTTTTGTTTTCAAACCCATTAAATTTTCATGTTAGCGTGTTCGGATTATTGTATTGTGGTACAATTTACCGGGCCTAGTAATTATTGCAAATATACATCAACAATAAAAAAGAGCCCATAGCATTCCTGTTTCAAAATATTTTTTTTTTTTGAAAAAATTCAATAACCCCAAAATTTTATATTTGTTATTATTTTAGTAAAATGTTTGAAGATGATCCATAATGTTATTGTAATATCATTATCCACAAAGAATGCAAGAATATTCATAGAAAAACTAGAAACTTTATATAGGAGTGACTGTTGATCTCAGCATTTTCAGCAAAAATGCTAATTGAATATTATTATTATGAAAGTTAAAAAAAATATATTATTATTATTATGAGATTCGGTGCATCCACTATTTTAATTTAATATGTATATAGTTTTAAGATTCAACGCATAACACCTTATAAAAAAAAATATAAAAGAAAAAAGAATAAAGCAGTGAGGTGGAGATTCTCCATCAAAACTTTGGAATCAAATTAAGTATTTATAAAATGATTCTTGGAGAAACGAAAAGCCATATTCATTTGATTTCATAACTTGACACCAAACGAATTCGAAATTTTATATGTATAAATTTTGACTCAAAATATGATTTTTATATAATTAGTGGAGACTTTTTGGGTTTTTTTAATATATTTAAAATGCAGGTCTTCATAAGAATTAAAAATTTTATAACTTATGGAATGTCAATTTTTTCTAAAGTACCTATATACTAAATGTCAATAAAGTTCAGAAATTAAATAAATGTCAATTTTAAACTTAAAAATTAAAGAAAACCCAAAACTAACCCTACAAAACTAAGGGAAATCATAAACGCTTTTATTGAAAACACACACCTCTCAAAACAAAAACCCTCACCACTCCTGAAAACCTCTCTGTAGCAAATATATAATTTTTGGTGATAAATTATGGATAAACGACAGTATATTCATAGAGAATCCGATAATTAAATGAAAAGACTGCTCTCTCTATATGAAAAATCTCTTAAAAAACTCTCTCAACTCTTTCAATTGTTCTATACGAACATATTCAATATTTCCGGCAAATCCTTCAGCTTAAAAACAAAAACATTAGATTAAAAACAAAAATATTAAAGAATTTGATGTCAAAAATTAGAAAACTTAAAGTTGGAGATAAGAACAATGTAGAGAAAATATAAAACTTGAAGTAAAAAATCAACGTATTTATTTGTATCCATAGGTATTTTTACTGCTGCATAAAATACATATATTTACTAGTACTGACAAAAAAAATACATAAATTTACTAACAAAAAACCATAAATCAAACAATCAACGTACAGAAAATATAAAATTTGAAGTAAAAAATCTGTGCATTTACTTATATACATAGGTTAATATTCATATTTATGTTGGAGTTGGAAAATTCTTCTATTAACAACAAAATAGAATTACAGGAGGATTACAATTCACACTCACTACAAAAAACCAACTCTCTATTGAAAACTCACAATTTTTCTCTCATACAAAACTCACCATTTCTCTCAAGCTTTCTCTCTCTATTTTCTGCTCTAAGTTAATTCTGAAGCCTCTACATACCATACAGAAGAGGA